>LVLI01000201.1:0-143666 GCA_001687465.1 Halocafeteria seosinensis | reverse complement strand
CGTGTGTTGTATGTATTTGTTTGTCTATATACCGTTGGATGTACAGGCCTGGTGGAGGATCAGGAGGCGCCCTACTGTTTCGCACTGGACAACTGAAAGACAGTTTTGGCCGGATCAAAGTGAATGGAGGAATGGGAGGTCGAGTTAGAAGTCACTCACATGATGGTTTGGGTGGTGGTGGAGGTCGCGTAGCAATGTATTGTGACAGCGTGATCGATGATCATGGTTTAGATGTCTTCACAGTGGAAGCGTTTGGTGGTGTATCGTACACGTCAAGTCCTGAGGACCCTACTTCTTTTACACACTCCGGTCCTGGCACATTTTATCACGAATGCGGGGAGAACGCGTCCAGTCATTTGATTGTAGACAATGGGCAGAATAACTTGGATACCCCTTTGGAAGCTGTATTGATCCAGCCTGAAGAGTCTTTGCATTTTGAGTCGGTTCGACTTGTGCGACGGGGTGGTCTCCGATGGTATTTGACCGAGATGACAGCAGCCAACAGATCCATTTTCTCGATAGGGCACCTTTCCGGTGATACGAGCTCAAAATGGACCATAGTCGATGGCCAAAGTGGTTTGCTCGGCACCACATCTATTGACACATCCATTCCTGCAACTCCTGCGTCCTCGAGTGAACTAAAGCACGGCTTTACGTATGCACGTTTGTATGAGCAAACTGACTCAGTATTTATGCGGATGAGCGTGGGGACCTATCACCTCGATCAGGTTGGACTGGCGTTGACGTCGGTGGGAATCGATGTCAAACCGGAAGGTGAGTTTGTAACTCCGTCCGTGGTAACGGTGAAATCTGTGCCTATAGTCGTGAAAGGGCAATGGCGTGGTTTGAAAGACCTTAGTGTCTCATGGAACGCTGAGATGACCATTGATCGGACCAAATCGACAGGTTACGATCCGTTCGACTTAACTTCGTTGACCCTCAGTGGGAACGGGAAATTGAATTTGTATCATTCGAATTTGACAGCGCGTTCGATGCTAACGCTCTTGGATGCTGCTACCATGTCTCTCTTTGGCCGTATTGAGCTGTTGTCCTCACGGTTTTATGTCAGTGAGGGGTGTCAGCTTGAAGGCATTGGGAAGGGCTACCCAAGTTGTAGCGGACCGGGAAGTCCGAACACAAACTCGCACCGTGGTGCTTCCTACGGTGGTCTGGGAAGTCCAGAAGACGTGGAAACGTTCGTGAAGAAGGAAAACGGAATGCTCGCGTACGGAGACGTGTTCCTACCTAGCGAGATGGGTAGTGGTGGGTGTGCTCATGGCCGAGATGACAATTACGGAGGAGGGAAAGGTGGTGCGTACCTTCATTTTGAGTTCAACAGCTTCGAATTTGAAGGACACACTGGATAAACCTGCGCAACAGAAGCGTCTTGCAGGTAAAGAAACATAAAAGGCACAGCATTTCTATTAACCAGTACAGCAAATTGGCATACCTTGTGTCTCAATCACACCAGAGACTGCAGCCTCAGAGAGCGAGAATGACGTGGATTCGCCAACCGGTCCGGTGAAAATCAGGCGTCCCCCTTCTTGTACGTTAACAGCATTCAATGCAGAGACAGTTTTTGTATCAAGATAGCATGTCTCACCCGCATATGCTGTGACATTTTTGTATTCGACACGACACTGCGTAGCACTCCCAATGGAGAAGCACATTGCCATTATCGAACCGAGAAAGACGATGTGCTGTTCCCCCCTGGAAGGCCCCTTTGGGTAGTTCCTTTGCCCAGGACGCGTTTGCGACACCATGATCGATCTGTATCGCTCGCTTGATCTCACGTTCCTCCGTCAAAACGGCTCCACGATTCAGTCAGTGCTCTTGCTGAGTAAGAACTTCCACTAAGAGAAACAGACCAATCATGCAATGATACGAACATCCGTGCGAGCCGAGTCGCCCGTGCCGAGTCGGCAGCAAATTGAAGTCCTACATTGTCGAACCAACACACCTTTGGAAAGTTTGTAGTGCCACCAGGTCGCAACGATGTGATCAATGATCATCCCCAATTGTCTCCGTTATTCCGATATTTGAGATTTCTGGCTCGGAACTTGTGCGGCTGTTGTGTAATGGAACAAAAAGTGTTGCGCACCGGCATCGCAACTTCACCGGCTCTTTCCCGCGTACCCGTACTGCATCTTCAACTCATCGTCGGGCAAGCTCGCGATCTCGCAGCCCATGTTCAGATGAATCCCGACAACCTGCTTTCCCAGACGTACAGGATTGCTCGTCATAAACATGCTACGGACGTTGTACTTCCATGAGCCATTTCTATGATGTTGTACTTATACCGTTATGGTATGGAGCCTATGCATAGTCAGTGGATAGTACATGTATGAAGACCTTTCAGAGCAGGGATGGTATGTGATATGATGTGCCTCCGCGCTATGGATTGCCTCATCTCAGACATCTGCTGGGCGTGCATGCAGCACAGCGACACTTAGGCCCGAGTCACATACCGATTACAGTACAGTGTACATAAAATTGGGCACATCACAGTAATGCCCCTTCATTGTCCGAAGTCATAGCAGGTGCGAGTTTGTGGAGTTGGGCGCTTGGCAAATAAATACCAGACTGCAAATAATACACTGTAGAGCGTGTTAGCAACCAGAAGAAATCACACTGATGAGCCTGAGGGGTGAGTGCGTTGTGTGAGACATTGTTGGTGTCTTCAATACTGACTGAAGTCTAATGACTAGCTTCTCTATAAATACATGATTGTCGACCCTCTCAATTGTCAGCGGCCATACTACGTAGAGTACACCGGACTCCCATCAGAACTCCGTTAGTTAAGCTGCGTTAGGCCTGGTCAGTACTGAGGTGGGGGACCACTCGGGAAGCCCAGGTGCTGCTGACTTCTCTTTTTTTTTTAATCTTCTGTTACTCATTTATTTGTCTTGCATGCAAACAGTGCAAAAAGAAGATAAAAGACGCTTCGTCACACGTCTCTCGTATATGGAACTGAGACACTTTCTTCCAGAAATTCAGAATGTTTCGCTGCAAAGTCTCACAAATGATTGACGTGTGTCTCTCGCTCTGCTGTGGTGCTGGCCAGGGCATTGTCTCCACAAAATATTACCAAGAGCTCGTAGGATAGATAAGATAGATAGTCATGCCTTCCACCTGTGAACTGGCAGTGCTTGTATCTCAATAGAGCAAGAGCGACGCCAAGTTGAAGTCTGCCACTTTGGCTCTGATGCTGGGGGACATCTAAAGTGTGTATGCGCGCTACATAAACGGAGAGAAGGTATAATGAGTGACGGGGGAAGCACCTATTACTCCTCGTCCACCCGTGGAAGTCGATACCGGCCTAAAATGGTGGGGAATGGACAATACACGAGGGGCGTTTACCCCCCTCATCATGTCGCTGGAGGGGGAAATCGTGGCGCTCCTGTATATCATCGCCATCAGCATTATCAAGAAGAGCGCAAACGCAAGAGTCCTTCTCGAAAGGGGAAGAACAATTATGGGGGCGAAAGGTCCTCTCGATCGTCGTCAAAATCGTCCAAACGACGAACGAAAAAGCGTCGAAGGCGTCATGGAAGTGAGGCTTCCTCTTCATCCTCTCATAAGCATAAAAAGGGTGATCAAGATGGTTCCTCTTCTTCCGGAGGAGGTGGAGGTGACGATAGTGAAGGGCATTACAAAGGCAAAGCGGGGGATATAATACGGAATCGATACAAGGTGGTCTCTGAATCAGGCGTTGGGACATTCGGACGTGTGCTCCATTGCTATGATTTAGAGAGTGATACGCACGTTGCCATTAAAGTGATACGCAAAATCCAGAAATATATTGATTCGGCCAAAGTAGAGGCTGATATTTTACGCGATGTGAATGCGAAGGACCCGGATGGCAGGTCTCTGTGCATTCGATTTTATGGCGAGTTTGAGTGGAGAGGACACTTATGCATGGTCTTTGAAGCCCTGGGATTAAGTGTCTATGAGTATATTAAGAAAAATGATTTCCACCCGCTACCGCTCTACTGTGTGCAAGCTTTTGCCGACCAGACAACAACTGCAGTCGCGTTCCTTCACGCGATGAAACTGATACACACCGATCTGAAGCCGGAGAATATTCTCCTGGTCTCTCGAGAGCCCCTACGAAGGACAAGACGCGCAACCTGTGACGAGAACAAGGCATCAGTGCTGGCACCAGCCTCTACGGCGGCAAAGCGTAAGTCCCTAGATTAGCATTGGTCTGGCAGGTATGTTCAATATGTGTTGTCCCTGCAGTAATTGACTTTGGTGGCGCGACGTATGTCAAGGAAAAGGAAAAGACATCGCTTATCAACACACGCCAATACCGCGCTCCTGAAGTTACATTGGGCGTTGGCTGGAGTACGCCGTCCGATATTTGGTCACTTGGGTGCATCCTGATGGAAATGTATACCGGCAACCTATTGTTCCAAACGGTAAGTCGCTTCACCTTTGCCTGCGGCAAAGAATCATTCACGTTATCCCTTTACGCGCGCTCCATGTCATGCAGCGTGATAGCTTAGAACATTTGGCGCTCATGGAGAAGGTACTGGGTCCGTTTCCCAAAAGTCTAGCGTTAGCTGATACAAAAGCATCTCGAAAATACTTTGACTCCCGAGGCAATGTCCGTTTCCCTACGTCTAGCACCCGCCAGTCCTCGGTCAAATTTGTACAGAAGCAGCGACGCCTAGAGGAGATCATCTCTCCAAGGGATGAAGTGTTCTTGGACCTGATTCGGAGAATGCTTGAATTTGACCCGAAGAAGAGGATTACTGCAGCAGAAGCGTTGAATCATAAGTTTTTCACCAAAGTGCGCGACTATAAGACTCCCCCAGTTCCCGAATCTCTTATTGCATCGAATCGCGGGAATGGCAGGAGGGATAACTCCGGCCCAAGTTATAGCAAGTTTTCAAACCATCGCCCGTCCGCAAGTCCCCGAGAGTCTGTCCGGAGCTCAAGAGAGAGAAGCAAGAAAAGGAGCCCCAGTCGTTCCAAAACACAGAGCCGGTCGAGGAGCGAGTCTTCAGGGAAATCTGATAGATCGCGATTTGAACATAAGCAGAAAGAGCGGTCGTGGAGTCACAGCCCACCACGAAATCACACAACTGATAATGGGGGCGAGCCACCACGCTCTGCGATATACGCAAGGAATGCTGCGACTGCTGCCTCAAGAATGGCCCGGAATCACGGGTGGTTAGATGAAAAATCGTCAAAGTCACGGGGAAGATACTCAAGTCCTCAAGTGCGATATGGATCCCCACGTACGAGATACCAAGAGGGTCCTGGTTGCTCGCGGTCTAGAACGGCGGTGATGAGTTGAGATAGGTCGAGGACGGAAGTAAATTTTAGGTGTCAATACTACTCGAACAGGGAGCTACACATTTGGGTGTTGCGGATGGTTAATTCCTGTAATTTCGGTGGAAGAAACAAATCGAACAATTGTTGACCGCCACCAAGTGTGTACCCAACATTTCTTATTCAGAATATACATGATACGGAACCGTTGTCGAAAACAGATGATGGTCGAACTGCTGTCGTTACATGATAACCCAAGAGTGTTGATTGATACCTCGCGTATCTAAAGGCTTTTTGCTCTGACACTGAAACGGTTTAGTGAAACCACGAGACCAGTGCTTGTATGTTTATACACGTTCTCGGATGCCGTATGAGACACCACAACCCTGCTACATAGCGGTATTTTAAGCGTCGTCCAGTAGTATCGCTGCAAGGGACAAGTCCTTAGGTAGTCGTCAGAGAAATGCTCAAGATCTTTTAAGAGTCTTCTTCTTAGGATACGGGGTCGTCGACTCGTCGGGACGACGTCGGCTGGGGGTCTGTTGTGAAGTTGGGGTGCCACGACTTCAAGGTACTTACTCGAGGAAGTCTGTCTGTCCACGATTGTGTCTGTGTGTATGAGTTGCTAGTGAAACGCCCAGCAAAAACACTCGTCAAGAGAAAATGTCGGAATCTGGAGAGGAGTACGAGTATGAAGATGATGACGACCTCATCGAGTATGTGGCAGAAAACTTCATGGTTGCACCGAATTTCATTGCTTTCTCTGGCTTACACTAGACGTTCATTCGCATAATTAGAAAGTTCATTCAATTTTCTATCGAATGCTATGCCGCAGGTATGGGTCGGACGACTCTGGAGGACTGGGAATGGAGGAAGAAGATGACGACCTAATCACTGTCGAAAACACTTTTTACGAAGCCGAAGGTACGTGTCCTCAGCACGCAATATCTCGTTATTCAGACCACGTTTTGGTGGATTCGCCAACTTCATAGAATAGCGCATGTGGTGCACTTTGTAGCAATCAAAGTTCCCTCGGATTTGGTGGCGAAATGCAGAAGCGAGAGACAGTGGAAATAAAAAAGAGGCTCTGGAAAAATTCCAAGAAGTAATTAATTTAGAAAAGACTTTAGCAGAAAAGGGCAAGGAAGTCAAGACGGAGAGGTTCGTACCATTGCCATTTTTGTGGTGGAAATGCATATACGCAAGTTCGAAGAGCGTTTTCATTGTTTGTGACTATACAGATCGTTTCCGGCTTTAACAGATGCAATTATACTACAATGTGCATTGGGAAATAAGCAAAATATGCGAAGCAATTTCGACCGTACGTACCACCTTTTTTGTTTAGCCTTACTGTGTTATACATACGTGTGTTATACATACGTATAACAATGATGTGGCATGTTTGTACAGAATTACTCTCATACTTACACACCACCAAAGTCACTAGCAACCAAGCCGAAGAGGCAGTCAACCGGGTGCTAAAAGTGGTGGAAGATAGCGGGGATTTTGAGACGTCTGCTGAAGTACGTAAAGTACTGACAAGAACGCAGTGTCAGCGTTTTATCGTGTCCTACGTCACATCTTGAAAAACAGATGTATAGGAAAACAATTGAATCGTTAAAATCAAGTGGCAATGAGAGCCTATGGTTTGCCACCCAACTTCGGCTTGCGAAGACATACTTGAATTCCGAAGAATACGAAAACGCTCAAGAGATTGCAAAAGAACTCCATAACTCACTCAAAACAGAAACTGGAGAAGATGACCCGGCAAAGAGTACAAAGCTAGTAGAAGTGTACGCACTACGTATCCACATTGCAACGGCATCGAATGAGCATGGGGACTTGGAGAAGTATTACGAAAAAGTGATGGGATTGAAGAGCGCGATACCAGACTCGCGCACCCTTGGGTGAGTTTTATGTTATGCAGTGGTGACGTTTGTTTCCTGTATATCATACTACGAGCGTATGCAGGGGTATATATGAGGTCTTTGGGAGAATGCACATGGCGGCAAGCAACTGGACACAAGCGGACGAACAATTTTTCGATGCAATGCGTTTCTACATGGATGCTGGCGAGCAGCATAAGGCTGTAATGTGCTTGAAGTATGTCTCTACTCACAAATTATGTTTCCGCCGTTTTCCATCCTGAATGAAATTCTGGATACTACTGCAGGTATAAGGTCCTCGCTAACATGGTAGCAGGATCGAACATTGATCCTTTTGATTCCCAGGAGGCAAAACAGTATGTATCCCATGACATCTTTCCAGTACAGTTCTTATGCGACCCACTGTTGATTTTCCTGACGAAACACAGGTTCGAGTCTCATCCTGAAATAGTTGCCATGGTAAACCTAAGGAAGGCCTACGAAACGCAAGACGTTGAGAGATTCGAGAGCATTCTAAATGACCCTAAGGCTAGGATCCTGAGTGACAATTTCATCCAGCGGTATGCGCTCTTCGAAACATCCAGTCTTGTTACCGTTTATAAGGTGTCTCCGCCTCGCAGATACTTCACTCCCCTTCTCTATAATTTCCGTTCTCAAGTCCTTCGGAAAATCATTACCCCTTACGTATCCGTTAATTTGTCGTTTCTTGCAAAACGGCTGAAGGTATGTGTTCGGCATCCCGGCTCTGACTGGAAACCTACCGCTTTACTGGTGATCTATTTGTGACAGGTGACCACTTCCGAAGTTGAAAAACTCCTTGTTAAGCTGATCCTGGATGGGAAACTATCTGCGCGTCTCGATCAAAAGGCCGGCGTCCTCCGGGTCGATAAAGGCCGATCGAGCGATGAGGCAGGACTGTACGGTAACCTCAAGAACTGGACGAACGCGCTAGCTGCTTTGGAGAGGAACTTAGATGATCGTCTAAAGGCGAAGTAGCGTGTTTATTTTTAGTCGAAAAAATGCACTTGCAACTATTCGATAAATGGTTTGGCTTGCTCGTAGACATCTTCCGGTGTAGAGGAAGCATCGATATTGCATAACTTTCCAAGTTTTGCAAAGAAGTTCGTTACTGGTAGCTTTTCGCGGTTGAATGTGTCGACTGAGTCTTTTAATTGTTTTTCCACACCTCGTGTGATCTGTTCGCCACTTAGACGCGTTTTCCTCTCTTCAAAGGGCAAGTCAAGGACTACCGCTCCCCTTATTCTGCCTACTTCGGATTCCAGTGCGAAAACCATGTCTTGCGCAGAAGGGAACCCCTCCGATACTACACGTGGGAATCCGTCTAAGATAAAGCGCTGCGCGTGGCATCGCTGGATCGCTTTGTTAATCACATATATTGTAGCTTCCAGAGGAGCAGTTCGGTTCGTTTCGAACGACAGTTTAATATCCTCACTGTAAGGCGAATCACTGCCCAGCTCAGCTTCTTCCTTCAACAAATACGTAACCCGCAGACGGTGATAGCCAAGTTTCTTCCCTGCAATAGATGAAAATGTACCACGCCCAGATCCAGAGGCGCCTAACAAGACGATAAGTTCTGGTTGGAATGCTTTGCGGACTCCTCTGTATACTTCCTCCGGAACCGTCTCCGCAGAAACCTCTTTCAAAAGTCCTCTGGAGTTGAGGCTATCGACAACAGGAATTGTTTCTTCATGGTATTTCTGTATTCTTTTGTCAATAGCTTCTTCGGTATCATCGGCACGTTTTAACTGCTTCGCTTTCGAAAGAACCCTGTTCTTCATCACATCATCAGAGCAAGTCAGGTGCAGAACTGCACGCGGCTCAGACGCAACTCTTTCAAAGGCTTCTAGTTCATGCATGTCTCGAGGGAACCCATCGACCAAGACCCTGTCGCTTCGGGACCCGGTAATAGCTCGTTGCACCAACTGAACAGTAGCTTCTGCAGGAGCAAGGTCGCCACTCTCCACAATCTCCTTAATCTCCCTGGCCACGGTAGTGCCAAGAGCGATCTCAGAGTGCATGATGTCGCCAACCGATAAATGCAAATATCCCATCTCTTCAGCAAGTTTTGCACACTGTGTACCCTTTCCACTGCCTGGACCACCCAGTACGAACACAATATTTGGCGACGCATAAGGCTTTAGAGCTTTGAACACGGTATCTTCATCGGGCGTGCCGTCGATGTTGACAACTCTGCCTGTGCGAGCATAATGGTCGATTACTGCCACAGTTCCTTGTTGGAAGCCCTCCATTTCACGTGAAAAGTTTTCCATGTCTGGATTTTTCTGATTGTACCTTTCCCGCATCTCATCGTCTGAGCAATCGAGGTACAGCACAACGCTAGGAACACCTACCCGAGACTCGAACTCGTCTACTTGATCCATCGCCCTTGGGAAGCCGTCGATCACAAACGTACGAAAATGGCTGTTATGAAGAGCGCGCATTAGCACATCCAAAACTGTTTTCGTTGGAACGAGCTGCCCCTTTTCCACGAAGGACTTGATGTATTTCCCTTGGTATGTGTCACAAGCGATTTCGGCCCGCAGAAGATCGCCCACTGACAAATGCGAATATCCATACGAGGACGCAATACGCGCACTTTGCGTACTCTTTCCACAAGCAGGACCACCAAGAACAGAGATGATTTTTGGCTGAAACGCAGCCCCAGCCTCTCGGCAGAGAGCCTCCTTGCTTTTCCGGGCATCAAGTTCCAATACTGCGCCTTTCGATCGGAACAGCTCCATCATCGGTTTGGTCGACTGATTGTAGATGCTCAAAGCTCTCTGAGCAGCACGAACGCTAGGATCATCACTGTCAGTGCCTCCGTTCTTTGTCGACCCGTTCTTCTTTGTGGGCGCACTCTTCCCTTTCGATATCGATTTACGGCGAATAGACGCACGTCGTTTTCCGTTCCGCTTAAGGTTATTCTTCTCTTTGTTAACTTTGCGTCGTAACATGACCTTTTCTGGTAACCGCCTTAGATGTAGAATAAAGTCGGGATCTTGCAACTGAGAAGCCAGTGCTTCCCGTTGTGAGTTAGTACGGGGATAGTTATCCAAGAGGAACCGCCCCAAGGGATTTTTCTCGTAAATTTCGCCCTGAATCAGCTGACATACATGTTCATCAGGAACTATGTCGCCTTTCGATAAAGCGGTAGAAACCAGCGAGCGCACAGAATCTGTGCTTTCGTCCGGACCAGGACTTCTATGAACCAACTCTTCCACGTCGAGATACTCATACCCTAACTCGCGGGCCAGGGAGACAGATACGTGACTCTTTCCTGTGCAGGGGCCACCTAAAGTCGACACCAGATAAGGGCGGAAGTATTGTGCTGCCGACCTAAACACTTGTTCCACATCCTTATTCGTACTATCAACGGTGCGAACCAAGCAAAGTTTCCGGTAAATGTCAATAACATTTTTGGATACATCACGGAAAGTCTGTAAGCGTTTTTCGAGAGACTCGATGTTATCGTCAGCACGGCCACTCTCTTCACCTCTCTTTTGGATGCGTTCTTTAATTTCTTCCTCTGATGCGGTGAATTCTAAAACAAACGACGGAGAACCTGCCATACGCTCGAACTGCGATACTTGTTCGTCTGACCTCGGAAAGCCATCAATTAAAAAACGAGGACAGTTTGACGAGAGCATTGCTTTACGCAGCAGGGCCAGTACTACATTTGTAGATACTAACTGCCCCGCCTTTGTGGTAGCTTCAATCTCTTGGCCAAGTTCAGATCCGGAATTTATCTCTTCACGGAGCAAATCGCCAGTAGACAGATGAACATAGTTGAACGCTTCGCAGATTTTCTCGCATTGTGTTCCTTTTCCAGCGCCAGGTGCTCCCAAAACAAAGACTATAACTGGTTTGGATGTCATGTGGTTTCTCCAAACAATGGGTTCTACTGAGACTTCCTTCTCCTCGGCAACGCTCTCTTGCTTTTCTTCCTCCTTTGTTTCTCCTACTTCCTCCACGCCTGCAGATTCCATCGGAGCCGCCTTGGCAAATTCTTCCTCATGTGCAGTTTCTTCAACAACAGGTGTTTCTTGCGCAGTATCGAAATCTTCCATCTGTCCCGTACTACACCCTTTCTTCGGGTTGTGGTCCAAGAACCATCGGCCTAACCATCGAATGGCACCGATACCCGACGGTTTACTTTTGGCTAACTCTACTAATCCCCGCGTTACTACGGTATGCAAAGTGTCTGGTACTAACCCTTTGCCCAACACGAACCTAGAACCAACCGACGTGTTCCGAATAAATTCTTTCGCTTTTTGATCCTCCGGAACAGGAAACAAACCGTATTCAGGGAAAAAGAATTGGATCTCACGATATGCAGTAGCTGGCGAGTCACTACCATGAGTAGCGTTCCTGGTGCCATCCAAACCAAATCTTGCGCGCATAGACCGTGGTGCTTCCCTTCTCGCGAGCTCTGGGTCGGTAGGTCCAGACATCTCTCGCCAGCATTGAATTGCGGCGGGTTTGGATAGCAATAAAGCCACCGTGTCTCCACTACTCATATAACTTGTTAAGCGCGGATAGAAATACCGATGCTGGTGCTCTTTGTAGAATTCCTCGGCCTCTTCCAGAGTTAGCTTCAAACGTTTCTCACTCAAAATGCTGAATTTCGCGTCCTTAATCTCGCGGATAATGTTGCGATAATAGGTATCCGAGGTGCCAGGTTTTATCAAAGCCAGAGTATGTTCTACGGGTAGCTTGCCTTTGAAAACGGAGTTGATAATAAATTCTACCGTTTCATCCCTAGCAGCGGCAAATAGCCGCACATCGTCATCTGATTCAGCATAGCGCGACCTTAGAGATTCTGGCGCGCCCACCTTGGCTTCAGCCACTGATGACGGTCCTACCTTCAGGAAGAGATCTGGAATTGCATCGCTCTTTTCGACAATGAAGACTGTGCTTTCTCCTCCAGTAAAACATTGGAGAGTTGCTTCAGATTGCAATGTCGATTTAGTATCCAGGAGCTTTCCTAACGAATGTTGGGTAAACTCGACAGACTTCTTGGCAACGATCCAGTACCCCTCCCCTTGCAGTTCTTCCTCGATAGCACCTACGGACTCTTTCTCTTGAGTTAGTGAAGGCGACAAGAGTAGGGCAGTCCTCTGGAAGCGGGAAGACTCGGGGAAAAAATAATGTATCTCCCTAGCAGCAGAGAACGCGCTGTCACTTCCATGAACGGCGTTTTGAGTGTTATCTGTGCCAAATAAAGATCTCAACGACCAGTGTTCATCGTTGAGTGGGTGGGCCTCTTGGTCCTGTTCTTTTGCCTTCTCTGGATCAGTCGGTCCCATTAAAGTTCTAAAGTCTTCAATGGCATTCTCCTTTTCGAGCACCATGACCCAGGTTTGTCCACTGCTCATAAAATTCACTAGTCTCTGGTAAAACGGCTTCCCCTCGTGCTGTCTGTAAAACCGTTTCGCTTCATCCAAGGAGAGAGACACGAAGTTCTGACGAACGACCTTAAATCCTTCCGTCTCGATACGTTTAACGATCTCTCTGGATTTATCCGGTGCTCGCGTTTCAGGTTTTTCGATGAAGGGCTCCTTTTGCGCACCTTGCCCTTCTTCCTCCTCCTCACCTCCTTCTTCTTCCTCACCCTCTTCGGGTTCATTGGGGACCATAAAATTATCCTGCCAAGGTCGCCCACAAGCGTCGGGTTTTATCATAGCGAGCGTCCATTGTGTATTTGTAGCTTCTTGGTCGCCCGACGTCAGTTGGGGGAACCAGATACTTCCCCCATACGGAACATCCGGACCCTTATACGTCTTCGGGCCTCCACCACCCTCTTCTTCACCTTCTCCTGACATGATCTCGGTCGGGATCCACTTCAGGCAACGTGTATACGGCGAGCGAGAGCCTTGTTTCCGGAATTAACGTTAAAAAAGCCACGACCTCGCCAAGGTCAACTTTGCTATTACAGCTCTCTCAGTGATCCAACCACGACCCTGCTCACGTCGGACAGTTAATGCAAGTATACAAACGTAATAATTGCGTTTAAGGCAGTCAACACCTCATATTTCGCCTGTATAGGACGCAAAGGCCATGATCGCGTTTTGGCGCGCAGACCGCGTCCGGATCCGGGCCGAAATCCGGTCCGGTTTTCGGACCCGCTTCTGGAAGCAAGCTGGCAACGCCCTACAGTACGACACAATTGTAAATTTGTATTTTCAGGAAAGTTTTGCGTTCAGCAAACGATTCAGATAAAGCAAAATCGGTCACCGGGGAGCATGGTCGGAAGTGGTACAAACGCTGGCTCTTATGGGGCAACGCCTCTTTGCCACAATACAGTAGGGTACACAAGTTGTACACTCGAACTGGTGCATCAATTAGTGATCAGTCGAGGATCGTTTCTATTTCTTTGGGAATAGATGGAGATGGGAGCGCGGATAATGAGTAACCACGATTTTTGTAAGACTCGCCCTCCCTTGCCATATTTCGTTTCACGTGCTGGGATAGCGAGTGGCTCATATCGCGGACTCTGTCACCTGTGTACAGGCTCAGTACAGTGCCAAGTTCTTCAAGCCTGTTGACACTGTTTTTGTAACACATTTGGTTACAAGGGGAGTCAAAATACGCGGGAATCACGTCGGAGGCGCGAATACTATCTCCTGACGGAGTGTGTAGAATAGTCTTCAGACTGGCCTCCACAGGTTCCTCTACGTGTTCATCGGTAACTCGGACTAACGTAATAGCAGCACCGCAATGGACACATGCGATAAACCCACACTTTCGTTTTCCATTAGGAAAGAAGATCTGTATCCGATGCCCATTCACTTGTTCATGATTATGAGCAGCGTACTGGGACAGCATCTCCGAGTGCTTTACTCGTTCTGCTCTTCGTTTCCTTTCCCCAGCTGGAAGATCCTCTGTTTTACGTCTCACAGTGCAATGTGACCGCTTATGATGCTTCTTTGATACCCGAAAAGCCTCGTTCCCAGTGTCGTAGGTTCCATCTGCCCGAGGACGCTTAACGGGCTGTTCACGAGATGGAGTATCAAACTGTTCCATGTCATCCTCATTCATTGAAAAGTCCGCAAGGGCGTCGGCTCCAAAGCTCCCGTTACCCTCAGTTACATTTGCCACGTCTTTCTCCGGTTGGTCCATCGTCTGCCATCCTACTGCGCAAAACAACTGATTATTTTCTGCTGCTTCAGCCACAGTGCCTTCTGTTTCTAGTTGTGCCGTATTTTGGTTTCCCCCAGCATCTTGTCTAGGATCGCTGCGTTGAGAGGTAGTGGTTCTGCTGCTCATGCCACTCCTCGGTGAGGAAGGGTTAGTTGATTCTGAAAAGCCTGTATCGTTCAATAGCCAAAACGAGATAGATAATATTTTGCCTATTCACGACAAGGGAAAAAAGTCACGCTTACCCTTAACGGGGCACAATGTGAGGTCGTCTATGGGCACTTCCTTCGCCTCTTCAGGAATATCAAAGGGAAGTTTGTCCCGGACTTTTTGGAAATCATCTTTGCTTACATCCCCATGTACTTGTGACACGATGTCATCGTAAATTATACTTCCTTCAGGTCCCATACCAAAACCGTGGGAAATATCTTCCCATTCAAATAACTCGGGGGCCCCGAAGTCGGGGCTTGCTCGGCCCCCAAGTAGCGTAGACATTGGAGATTCACATTCGAAACGATCGATATCAGGCTCAGCAGAAAACTGCTTCTCTAGCCCATTGCCAAAAATAAACGGATAGGTAAAATCACTATCTGTGGGCATCGCACATACACAATAAGTGACCGCAGTTGTCGCCAGGATCGAAATCCGAGGTTGTGAAGTTCAAGTCGTTACACACCCTTCAGGCACAAGGCCATTTCATATCACTACCCGCATTTTGGATACACAGTAATCCTGTGTAGGAACATGTACGACACCCTAGTACACTTGACGCGACAATCCTCAATTACTGGGCCGTCGTTCCTTCCTGCGATGATCCGCACATCCTCGCTGACTCCTCCGGAGGGTGACCCTCGGTGGCCCAGGGTCAGGGTCGCTGAACTTCAACTTGGAAGCCATCCGCAGAAAATCCTACCCTGATATCTCCATGATTTTCCCCTTTCCTACAGTTCCCATTTGCATACAGGGGAAACACGAATTGGAAGGGAAATAGTGGAGCACTTACTTGTTAATGAATCTACGAATTCCATCTTTGTGCCGGGTTCGAGGAAACTCAGGGTTGTTATACCAGGGTCAAACCAAACGCTCGGTTTGTACGGCAGATTGCTGCTGAATATCAATATCTTGTTTCAGATATGATATCTGATTCAAGACTTTAATTTCTTTCTTGGAAAGCTTGCGTCGTCGAATTTCTCAATCCTTTCAATTTGTTTGATTCTACTCCAGTTCTTCTGCAGTATCCCCGTGAACTGCGTGTGAAGTTCGCCTAGCTTCACAAGTGGACACGACTCCGGTGATTCGGAGTTCCCCGGTCTAAATTTATAGATCGAACTAGAGGCTCTACATCCCGATTCATATTTAAATCGTCCGCAGGCAGTTTCCTCGGTGAGCACAGGAGCTTATTTTAGTGCATAAGCAGCTCAGTCTACCCCAGATTGAAGTCCCAGTCTGGGCCGCAGCTTGTCCGAACCACGATGCTCATCTTGAAAGGCTCTATCATCGAGGTGAGACAAGGGAGTTAATGAGATTTTCATCAGTGTGGCGGCTGTGGTATAGTTTGTCCTCTATTCGCAACTCTTCATGCGCCTGTCTTCGGACTTACTGTGAGCTGTGAGATGTAGCTGAAACCCTTATCAAACAGTTGAATACAGCAACTTGCTGGTGAGATCGCTAGCTCATCCTATGCTTTCATACTACCAAACAATTCACTGCTGTATCTGAAACTCGTGATGCGCGTTCAGTTTTCGCTCCCTGAAGACCAGACTGAATCTAGTCGGTGCCTCGCAAGAGTCGGATGGCAACATTGACAATGAATACGATGAGCCAAATTTCATGTCTACGTATTACCACAGCGTTTTTGTGCCTAGCAACACCACGTGTGTTGGCGCCTCAAGGCCCCGAGGTATACTCATCCATGTGGCTGACGCGCCGCTGTGCTGGGGAAAGCACTCCATTTTGTCTGGTTTAAGAATCCTCCTGGTGTGTTAACTTTTCTATCTAAGGACTGCTGCACCACGTGGCTCGCCGGTATACCACTAGTGTAGCGCTGGCCATGAACGCCAGCATCAGCTCAAGATGCCGGCGGCCCGGCGGTGGGGGGGGGAGAGATATCCACGCTCTCCTCGAGTTAACAGACCCACCATCTCCTCCACCACAAAGCACATACAATGATCAGTTTCCCAAATGTTCCTATCCACAAAAGTCTATGTCGTCTAAAGCAGTGTACGCTATATGTAAATTCCAGCTTGTCACGTTCACAGATATTCAAAAGCCGCTTGAGTCGCATTCCGATCTCCACAAGCAACAAACTTATGGAGGGCTAGGGCCATTTCGCGGGCAAACCGAACAGTGTAAATGAGTTGATGACCTCACATGCATGATGTGCAGCCCGAGCCCAAAGATGCGTGAATCTGGACTGGCACTGCAACAGTATGCTAGTTGCAATTGACTCAGATTGCGAAGTACGTGCCACGTACGAGGAAAGAAAGCTACATATAAATGACACAACTGTTCAATAAATCAGTGTATTATTTCGATTTACTAAATTGGTAGGGGAGAGTGGATAATGAGTAGCCACAGTTTTGGTACAACTCACCCTCCCTTTCTTCCGTTCGTTTCACGTGCTGCGAGAGCGAGTGGCTCATATCGGTGACTCTTTCACCTGTGTACAAACTTAGGACCTTGCCTAGTTCTTCTAGTTTTTGGACGCAACGCTTGTCGCGTGGTCCTCTACAAGGTGAGTCAAAGTATGCCGGAATCACGTCGCAGGCACAAGTGCTATCTCCTGAAGGAGTTCGTAAAATAGTCTTCAGACTGGCCTCCAGGGGATCGTCTACGTGCTCGGCCGTTACCCGGACCAACGTAATAGCAGCACTACAATGAACACATACGATGAACCCACATTTTCGTTTTCCGTTGGGAAAGACAATCTGTATCCGATGCCCATTCACCTCCTCAAGATTATAAGCACTATACTGGGATACATCCGCAGACTGCTTCACCTGCTCTGCTCTTCGCTTCCTTTCTCCTTCAGCAAGTTCATCTGTTTTACGTTTTACAGTACACTTTGACTGTCTATTACGCTTCTCGGGACTCGAAGAAGGGCTTTGTTTCTTATCAGAGTCTCGGCGGCGTTTAACGGGCTGCCCGAGAGCTGGAACGCGAAATCGTTCAATGGCGTCACCGTTTCTTGAGAACCCCGCAAAAATATCGTCTCTGAAGTTCCCATTCCCCATGGTTGCATTAGGCACCTCCAGTGGGTCCACCGTCGCCTGCCCTACTGCGGAAGAGAACTGGTGGCCATCTAGCGGCCATTGTTGAATATCTTCGAGAGACTGTTCCCCCACATTTTCTGCCGCTTTAGCCAAAGCCCCTCCTGTTTCTTGGGTTTCGGTCGTACTGTGGTCTTCAGAGGGTTCCTGCCGAGGATCATCATGGTGAGAGGCATTGGTTCTGCTGCTCTTGACACTCGTCGGTGACGCGGTGCTAGTTGGTTCTGAGTTGCCTGTTCCATGTGGGATCCAAACATAAAATTATAATCTGTGGTCTCGACAACTACGAGGACAAGAAACGTAACATACCGTTTACTGGGCACGACGTCAGGCTGTCTATTTGTCCGTCCTGCACCTCTTCAGGAGCATCCACGGGAAGTTTGTCCCAGAGTCTTTGGATATCATCTTTGGTTAGTTGAGGCCTGATGCCATCGTCAAACAGAACGTCCGTTGTTCCTTTCCAAAAATCGCCTGGACTGCCTGGTCCCTCAAAAAACTCCGGACTTGGACGCGCAAATAGCATATGTGTTGGGGATTCACATTCTTCTAGGAAGCTATCAATATCCGGCTCAGCAGAAAATTGCTTCTCCAGCCCACTACCAACAGCAAAAGGATAGGCGAAATAGGGGTCTGTGAGCATGGCACATACACAGTAAATTGAATGTGAAGTTCAAGCGTTACGCCAGGGTTTCCATCAATAAATGGAAACGTAATATCAACCTCAGGGCAGTTTGAGACAACAAGGCAATGTTTTATACGAGCGTGTCCTATCTTCCCGTAGCATCATGAGAGTGAGAATCCCCAATAACTGGCCCCTCCTTCGTTCCTAGGATGACCTGCACTTCCTCAGTGGCTCACCCTGACCCGCGGGGGGTCAATGGGCAACTTCAACGTGGGCATGTGAAAACACTCTTATTTATTCATGTCATGCCCATTTCCTAAAGCTCGCATTCATATCATGGAAATATTTGGATTAGAATGAAAAGACTGGAGCACTTACCTGCTGATATGTCAGAGAATTCCATCGTAGATTTCGTTGAAGGAAATTCCAGGCGACAAAACAGGGCTCCGTTTCTACGGCACTTTTTGATGAATATCAATGTCTTTTCTTGTTTTCAGATATACTATCTGATTCAAGAATTTATTCTTTTTCTTGTAAGGCTTGAGTTGTCGACTCTTTCAATCCTGTTAGTTTGTTTGATTCTACTGTAGCAACATCGTGAAGTTCACCATCTCCAACTTCACAAGGGTCACCTCTGCGGACTGACAGGTACCCCAAGATAAGACTTAATAGCGATTCATACTTGAGAGGATGGTCGTAGCTTGTCTCCTCAATGTCCGCCGAAATCAGTGAACGCGTCGAATAGTCCGCAACTTGGATACAATATCGAAGCACAACTACTTGCTGCGGAGACCGCAGGAAACAATGTATAATTGGAAACGCTTTCCCCAACGCACTCTCCAACCTTCCAAATAGCCTCAATGGTTGAGCAACGTGACAGTCTTCCAAAGAAGGGTCGAAAATCTGGAGCGACAGCGCTGAAACATTCATCAGGCAGTCGAATTACCTTAGTATTCACCTCGAATACAACAAGACCACACGCTCATTCCATCTCCATGCTACCTGTCCATCCATTGTGGTTCCTTGAGACTCCCAACATGGCTCCCGTTGTCGTACGCTGGCAGAGATCAGAATCAACGTTGCGCCCAGTTGCGGATGGATAGATGCAAATCGTTTGCCAGAGTCAGATGGCAATGAAAATAGGCACGTTGACAGTCTTTCATCGTATGAATATCCCCGCAGGACATCTGTTGCGAGCAAAAAACATCATCTCTGAGGACGAACAAATGTAGAGTTCTGGGTCTCCCAATCGTCGTGCCAGGATCTAGACGATCTCAGATCTGGCTCCACTCCACTCTACCCTCTTCGTGTTGCTTGATCAACAGCCATAGCAACCCCAATAGCTACCTGAAATACAAGGAAGGACCCGACCAAAACCTGCCAGGGTACTGGAATGTCGAGAACCTTAATCTGCGTCATAAGCGTGCAAAAAAGTGTGGCGCTGATCGCTCTAAGCCAGTAGCCGAATTCGGAAAGTTGCTCCGGAAAGGGGCTATCTATCGGCGAAGCTTCCGAATGCGGCGGCTGCAATATGCGATATCGGCCAGTGAGACATGACTGATTGCCCTACAGTACCAAGCTAGCCTACCTGTAGTCGTTGTAATAGCCCCGGGAAGTTAATCAGCAGATAAAGGCCCAGTCCATAGGCGACAAGAACGAATCCTTGTAGGACATAGATTCGATAGGCGAAGAATGCCAACAACCCCAGGCAACAGGTCCATCGTGGAGCTCGATATGGGGCTATCCTATCCGCAATTTTCCGGCATTGTCTGCAACTCGAGCAAGTACAGTAGTGCATAATCATTACACAGCCTGGTTAGTTAGCCCACAAGAACTTACATCGATACAGCATGGATTAAACTCCTCATAGTGCTCTCCGACGTCCACCACCACTCTGGTTGCTTTCAATACTTAACAAAGATGGGAGAGGCAACACAGTCTGACGTGTAGTTACATATCCTGATGAACAACCACCAGCGACCGAATGACTCAAGCGAGTCGGATCGTAATCACAGAGATCAACAATATGTGGTATACATATGAATCTAGAGCACCACCAGCACCTGTGTTGTCATGGACAAATCAACTACACAGGCAACAAGTGCAAAGAACCACCGATCCTGGCAATGCTGAGTACATGGGTACACTTAGCCCCCGACGACCAAGTTCATTAAAAAAAAAGTGTATGTTGTCAATGGCATTTACTTTTTGTTCGTCTTATCGAGGGAAGATAGTGGATGGCCTCGATTTACATATTTCTTGCCGTCTCGAAGTTGTCTTTCACGATTTCGCTTGGCTCCCTGGGCACCTGCATGGCTGAGATTCGTAACTCTCTTACCTGTCTGCAGACTTACTGCATGTGATATTTGGTTTATATCTGGAACGCTCTCCCGCCAGAACCGAGACCTACATGGGACGTCGAAATAGGCATTGATGACGTCCGCAGCCTTGTCACTATCACCCGTTGGAGTATGCAAAATAGTCTTCAAGCTTTCTTCCACAGGGTGTTCGATGTCCTCATGGTTGACGATAATATGCACAATACCTGTGCAGCAGTTGATACATGTTATAAACCCGCATTGCCTCGTTCCGTTGGGATCAAAAATCTGGAAAACGTGTCCGTTTATCGATTCATGATCGTAATCTCTGTACTGCTGATATAAGGCTGTGCGTACTACTTCATCTGCTCTTCGCTCCCTTTCACGTCTCGGAAGGGGGTCCATAGCTTTTTTGGGACGTTTTGGAGAAATAGAAGAAGCCACATCTTGTTGCTTGAGGCGTTTTTCCTTTCGTCCTCGAGTTGCTTCTTGAAACGGTTCTATGGCTCTGTCTGCAAAGGCATCATTACACGAGCCGCCATTAAGGTCATCCACAATTGCCCCAGTTTCATGTCCGACGAAAGAGAGTGCTTTCTTTCCTTCTCCGGCAAGATCGGGTCGATGATAACTCTCAATATTTTGTGTGACAGTCAGAGCACCATGAGCTGTTTCTTGTATCCCCTCGTAGTGTTTATTGGTTTCTTGTTCAGGATCACCTCGAAAGCCGGGACTTCTCACTTGCCCGGATGGAGTAGCACAGCTACTCCTCGAAGGAGTCGAAGGGTCAAAGGAGTCTGCTAAGCATACACGAAGATCAACCCGACTAATCGTTTACATGAAAATATGTAGGGCTTACTCGTTGGCGTGTCAGCTGTCAGACTAGTATCTATTTTCGGTCCGCTTTGCTCCTCCTCACGACGGTTCTCAATGTACTTTGAACCCCCTTCTGCAAGCGGCTTCGGTGCCTCGCTCGGGCTTCCGTTGGCTGACAAGCGAGCCTCGTAGTTGTCTGTCGAGCCACTGATCTTTTCCTCGTGACTCTCATCGCAAGATGGAGAAGAACGACGGAGCTCTACGCTATCTGAAAACGCACGTTACACCATTTGAATTCCACATTGTGAAGTTAAAGCCGTTACGCGCGCGAAAACCACAGTGACTCAATGACATTCTCCGACATATTCCTCACAGACTCTTTGTCGAGACACATACTAATTTTGCATGCAAGTGTAATACATGCCGCAAGCCAAACCGGGAATGGAGAGTCTGAAGAACCGACCCTTAGTGTTCCTGAGATGATCCGCACATCCCACCCTCGCCCTTCTGGGTCACTAACTTCAACCTATGTCACCCCCGCAGGAGGTCTTCCATTTGCTTATGTTTCCTCCACTTTCCGAACCGTCGCGCTCACAGTACAGACATGTGTAACTTAGTGCAAAACGAATGGGGATGAACATACCAAGAGAGGGAGCTTGTGAACTCATCATAACCTTGCTTAAGAACACACGACGTAACTCGGTTTCTCGGGGGCAAATTGCTCCCTAACATCCGTGTTTTCCTTGGTTCTAATGAGAGGTTTTCTATATTCGCTTTTCCTCAAAGCTTTCTTTTTTTCTGCCGTTTCCGACAATGGTTTTCTCAATCCAAATTGATTGTTCGATTCTATTTTCGCTAGTGCTCGCTGCTTCACACACCCACATGCCTTCAGGGTCACCCCCGAGGCTTGCTTTCGTGAGCTATTCGTAGGGCAGAGAAACGGATAGTCTCCAAGATGCACTTGAAGTCCGCCCAACGGGTAGTTCGCTAAAACTGCATAGTATTGATTATGCATCCCCATATTGAAGCGTATACGATCAACGCGCAGCCAGGTTTTGAACTGTGTGAGGTCCACTTCCACTGTGTAGAAGCTGCTGATCCAAGTACATTCCACAGCGGCAGTAAAGCAAGGTAAGAAAAGTTGAAATTTCCTCAGCGATGACCTGGACATGATGTAGGAGTCAATAATCGAATCGACTCAACAGTGCGTTTCTGTGTTCTTCGCTATCATTCCATGCAGTCGCGATACGCCACCATCCTTCGGAGAAAAAAAAAATCTATGAACTGTCAGCGACACTAGTATAACAGGACTACTACTTAAACCGGTTGAACATCCTAGGATTACCACCATAGACATTGGGCTTCGAAACGCACAGACTCGTTAATTTTGAAACACCGCCGTACTATTGGTCAACCACACTCCTTCGGTAGAAGCAAGTAAGTTACCGCACCTAGCCTCCTGTATGCTGCATTCCGTATACCTTTGCTCCATTACTTGCCAGGTCACCCCGACGTTCTCACGTCATCACATTACTTCGGTTCTGCTTAGCACACAAGAATGGATACTGACGGCTCTGTCTCTGGACGTGAGCCCACACGCGCAGAAGTTGCCAAAATGTTTGTTGAAAATCATCCCGACTTATTTGCATATCGAGACCTAGAAGACTGTACGGTAGTGACGAACAACGGGCATTACCTGCGGGCCTTTCTTCCCCATGGGAAACGGCGCTGTGGTATCCTTGTTTGCCTCAAATGTCGTGCTTCTCTATGTATTTGCCGTCTGTCGGATTATACACGACGCGCTGTACAAGAGTCATGGTGCTCCGTCGTCAAAGTGCCTGATCGAGATCTTCCTATGGACTTGTGGTCAACGGACATGGAGGACGTCATTGCCCACTATTTCGATGTTGAGTGCATTGCACGTGATACCTCTCCTCAAGAGGTTCGATCCCTCTCGGACTTGTACAGTACTATGAACTTTAGCATGCATAGCGATATGGCAGTGAGAGATATCGCACATTGCCTGTCCCAGTCAGTTGTTCGATCAGGTAGACGTCCAGTGCCACTTTCGGAGTGCCAGAACTACCAACTTCCTTACGAAGAGACACGCCAACAGAACGACACAGCTAGATCTGGAAGATCGCGTCGCCAATAAACTAGTGTGCGGACTATTAACCATGGAACATACCCCATCTCCACGCGTTTATTCACTTTTTTAGAAGCCGGTGGGGAAGCGCATGTTGATTAACATGCACTCGCTCGCGCGTCGACCGATCGCGGCCATCGTCTATGGATTCCCATAGAGCCAATAACGTCCCATGGTCCCCGGAAGAGGCTCCTGCAGGAGTCTTGCGTAGAGGAGCTGTACTTCTGGAGTTTTTGACTTTTGGCACAACGTCAGCCAAAAGTCTAAACTACCCTCCCCATGGTTGAGGTTATAGTCTCTCCTCCATAGATGGAAGCCGCCCACAACTAAATGTAAGAAGACAAAGAGAAAACCGAAGAACAACAACACACCAACAAAACATGAAGTGTATGGTACCAGCCTGCACTACCAGGCACTGGTGGCATAAGCGCGTGAAGTCCGTTGACTCATGAGTCATGCCCGTATATTGAGCATACAAGGTGAACTGTGATGTTTTCCCACAGAGTTTCGAGTTCATTGTACACTTAACAAAGTTCCCGAACTTGAATTTACTTGCCGTGCATAGAATAGGGAGATCGTGTAGCTCCTGCAGTTTGACACACCCTCACTGGGGTTCCACTATACCCCAACACATACAACCTGGTAGGAAACACACAGACGCGAACATTGGGAATGAGAGTTGTTCACTGACGTTGACACGCAGAAAGCATGCTACCAGCCGGCATTCCATTGCAATAGTTGTCTGACCACACTTGGAATTTCAAGAGAGTATGTTGAATTCCACTAGACCATAGGAAGCCATATACGGAGGAATCTCAATCCCTCCGTACTTGCCAGGTGTAACTTATGATGAATAGTTTACTTTTCGGGAACAGTTCTAGTGCTTTCATCAATGACTGTATTTAGCTCCCCACGTAGGTATTCAGTATCCTTGACTTCTTGACTTCTTCACCTGCGGGCCGCGGCGCGTTGTCTAGCTAACAGGATCTTCGTGTAGTTAATAGAATCCTTGCTGAATTGTTTGCTATACGTATCAATGTAGACACTATACAATTTTAATTGCACTCTTTATTATCCGTCGTCATTGCATCATGGCTTCGTCATCTTCAAGTGACCAGGACCCTCAAGGCGCTGTTTATCTCGATTACAACGCCACAAGCCCACCTTCAGAGAAGGTGGTCGAGACGATTATGAAATACCTCAGGGAAGACTGGTATAACCCCTCCTCGGGGTATCCGGAAGGGTCTGGAGCCAAGGAAGCGATCGCGAAAGCGCGGCAGCAAGTGGCGAATGCGTTGAATTGTGCACCCGAGGAAGTCTTTTTCACCTCAGGCGCTACAGAGAGCATAAACTGGTCCTTGAAAGGCGTCATCCACGCGTGCATACATGGAGAGGGTATTGACCTCAATGGAGAACCGCCCCATATCGTGACCACAGCAGTGGAACACCCGGCTACCTTGAAAACATGCGAATTTGCTCAGCAACATCTTGGAGCGCAAGTGACCTATGTGGGAGTGAACAATGAAGGCATTGTTTCGGCTGAAGAAGTGTTCAACTCGATCCGCCCAAACACGCGGTTTGTGAGCGTCATGCTGGCAAATGTAAGTGTAGTATTTGTGTGTTGTTTGAGTTCAAGATATTGTACTGTCAAGGGTTAGTTCTTTCTCTACATTCAGAATGAAGTAGGAGCTATTCAGCCCATTGCTGAGATTGCACGACTAATAAGAGAAACTCCAGGTCTCTCTCAGCAACTGGTATTTCACACTGACGCAAGTCAGGTTATTGGAAAGATTCCAGTCGATTTTCAACAGCTGGATGTGGATATGATGTCTGTAGCCGGACACAAATTTTATGGACCGAAAGGAGTAGGTTGCCTACTCATGCGTACAACTACTCCTATTAGACTGGTGAATCTAATGCACGGGCCAGCGCAGGAGCGTGGCTATCGAGCTGGAACCGAAAATGTGCCATACATAGCTGCCCTAGGTGTAGCATGTGACGAAGCCAAGTATAAACTCGACCATAGGGAGCGAGAAAGATTGCACGATCTGCGAGAACTGCTGAAGGAGAGAATCTTGACTGGCATGAAGGAAGTTGGAGATGTTAAAGTTATTGACAATTGTCCTCAGGCCTCTGAAAAGCGACTTCCGAACACACTCAGTATTGCGTTTGAGGGTATATCCGCTAGCGAAGTCCTAGCCAAGAGTGAAGGTCAGGTTTGCGCCAGTGTAGGTGCCGCATGCAAGAAGGGAAAAGATCATTCTTCACACGTGCTCAAAGCTATGGGAATTGGTCAAGAGAGAGCCAGAGGTACGATGCGACTATCTGTCGGAAGGCATTCGACCAGAGATCGGGTGGAGTACGCAGCACGCGTCTTGGTACAATCAGCACAGGAGTGTATCACTTCAAGCCATGGTGCTAGGCTAGCTGATACCCGTCGTCTATATATGAATGATACGTATCTACTAGAATGCAATGCCTATGTTGTGGGGCGAGTAAAGAACTCCACGATGGAGCTTCACGCAGAAGACGCGCAGGCTAATAATATGAATTCGGCAGAAGTGCAAGGAGCGAACGAGGCTGGTTTAGGCGAAGAAGTTCTCATATTGGATCAGACAGTGTTCCATGCTCAGGGCGGAGGACAACCTGCTGACCGGGGATATATCATATCACAAACAACTGATTATGAACCCATTGTATTTGAAGTGCACACAGTTAAGAATGGAACCATTGTGCCCTCAAACGGAAAAAGTCCCCTTTCCGTCGTCCTGCACTTTGGGAGATATGTGAAACGCCATAATGCCAATGTTGCACCCGAAAACATTCAAAGCCAGGATAACGGAAAGCCTTGTATTAATTCCCCTGAAGAAGGAGAAAATGACTCCGCAGCTGCGCGGTTTGCTAGAGGTCACGGATGCAAGTGTTTGGTGAACGGGGTCTGGCGCCGCAATTCTGCACGCTTGCACTCTGGTGGGCATTTAATCGACGAAGCAATGCGTCAGGTAGGCCAGAATATGGAGGCAGGAAAAGGTCACCATTTTCCAGATGGCCCGTTTGTAGAATACATTGGAGATATCCCTGCAAGAGAACGAGAGCAAATTGCAAAGGAGCTTCAGAAGAAAGTCACGGACCTAGTCTCCAAGCAGATACCCACGAGGATACAGATGGAAACTTCCGAAGACGGAAGTAGCGTCAGGACTGTGTACGTTGGAAGTGAAGACCAAGGTTGTGCCTGCGGTGGCACTCACGTAAACCATACCGGTCAGATCGGTGACTTGAAAATCACTAAGATAAAGGGAAAGAAAGGCAATACGAAAGTTAGCTACACGATCGAAGATTTGGAGCAATACTGCTGAAACAAGGGATTTTCGGAGTAGTTCTTTGTCTTTGAAGCAACTGATAATGAACTAATGCACAAGCTAGAAGTTCAAACTTCGAAGTATCGTCGAAGTCTTCTTCAGAAGTAGCAGTTCAGTGTATTGCGATTGCATTGTTTTTTGTTGTTTTTTCAGTTCATCGATAATGGTGACATAATATCTTGATTGTAGTGATAGCTCAGCATGGCTTATACGAAACCAGCAATCGCGTATGCGATTTCCACGTCGGTACGTACGACTTCCCGCGTCCTCCACTCTCAGGATCTTTGCTCTATGCATTGTATGTTGTTCATACCGCACCCTACAGGTTTTGGGAATTTATTGGCTGCAATATCTGTGGCGCAGAGCGCCCGGGTGGCTAACACAGAGCTTGATTCTGACCATAGGGCTCCCGGGATGGATCCTCGGCAGCGTTTGTCTCTGGCATTATTACCGTCATTACCTTTACAAGCCCACTCGAGCAAAACCGGTCGTCCGCAATTGGGACGGGCGGTATACACTGGTCTCTCCAACGAACGCGACGTACTACCCGAAATCCCTGTATGAAGTGGTTCAGCTCGTACGACAAGCGAAGTCGTCCCAAAGACGACTTAAAGTCGTTGGGGCCGGGCACAGTTGGAACGATATCGCCAAGCCACACGATATTCATGTGAATTTGGACAACTTGAACAAGATCGTCGAGGTCGATGCAGCTAACCGAAGAGTGACTGTGGAAGCTGGAATACGCCTGTGTGACTTGTATTCGGCACTGGATCGCTTGGATCCGCCACTCGCATTTCGTACGTGACTTTTTTGCTTGAAAGACTTCTCGTAGGAGTTTCAAGGTAATTTTTGTTTACCCAGCCAATGTACCGTCGGTGGATGAGCAAAGTATCGCAGGGGCGATCTGTACGAATACTCATGGAAGTGGTGCAAGACATGAACCTCTATCACGTCAAGTCATAAGTCTGGAAGTTGTGGACGCAAAAGGCAAAGTCCACACAATCAATCAGGATATGCCTGGCGATCTTTTGAATGCTTTCCGAATTAGCTTAGGTTGCTTGGGTATCATAACGAAAGTGACGCTAGAACTGGTCCCGGCTTTCGATGTTAAAGTCCGTGAGCATCTTGTTACGGAGAATGAGTTTTACGAGAAACTGAGCTACTATATTAATTCCTTTGAGTTTGCCAAATTCTGGATCTTGCCTCACACAAATAGCGTTGTCGTATATGAGATAAGCAAGGCTCCCTCGCGGCAAGCGGGGCATATTTCGTGGACGCTAGATGGAGTGATCAAAGGATATCTAATGGAGCTGGTACAGTTTATCAGCGCATCGTTTCCGCCTATTCAACGTGTAGTAAACGAGATAATTGGGTATACGAGCTTCCTGGCTACGAAAACACGCTCAGGAAAGAGTTATGAGCACCTTCAGATTTGCTATCGTGTTCCATATCACACGGAACTGGAATACGCTGTGCCCGCATCGAAGGCGGTCAAGGTGATCAAGAAGCTTCAGAATTATATTGCAACATCTGGTATACGATGCGGTTTCATCCATGAAATCCGGTTTGTCCAACGAGACAATTCATGGTTATCAAGCGGGTATCTGAACAAGGACTCCGAGAAAATACGAGGGCACAATGGGCGAGTTCCTGATCTCTTAACGAAAGGCGAAGTTGTCTGCCATATTACGATTGGATTATTCTCTGCTTCAGAAGAGAAACTACGACAATATTTTAGGTATGTATGGTCATTGGGGTTGCCAAGTCCCCGAGAAACCCAACGCAAGTGTGACTCGATTTCTCTTTCTTCCGCAGCGATTTTGAGCAGATCGCATTAGAGCACGAAGGCAGGCCACATTGGGGAAAGCGGTTCTATAGCACTAAGTCTCATCTGAAGCAAACTCTCCCACGGATCGACGAGTTCAACGAGCTCCGGCAGAAATGGGACCCGCAAGGACTCTTCCGAAACGACTTTGTTGATCGCCTTTTTGAATTAAGCGATCAGCCAAAGGAATAGTACGTCTCGGATACCGACCAAGTATGTGTTCTATGTCCCGGAGGGATGGATATCTCCTGAACTGAAAAGCATTCGGTAGCATAGTAGGTGCTGCTACAGAGCCTGTACTTGAAGCATGCTGCACAGAATGATTTACATTCTCTCCTTCATTGACTTTTCATGCGTCTTATACTGCCAAGTTGGCAGCAGTAACTTCGTAATTCCAGACTTCCACATGTCATGTAGGTCTTGTGGGGAGAATTCCACCCTCTTGTCTTGATTAAACAATTGGTACACTTATAAACGAGTATCATTCATGATGCGTCCGAGGTCAAATGAGATTTCCCCGAAGAGGAATTCAGGCGAAGCAAAGTGAAGTTGTTTGAATTCTTCCACCCGTATTCAACAAGGGCCTTCTCGGTCCGGGCGGAAGCCCTGCCATATTCGTGTTCGACGGCTAACGGACTATCCAGGTTCAATGAAGTGAGTTGAACAGGTTTGATACGACAGAGCCCCCTACCTGAAAGGAAGAAAAAAAAGAACAAAAAAAAACAAGGTACGTCCGTGTCCAATTCTTTTTGTTGTTTTCCATAATGGGGGACCTTGTGTGAGAAATACAAAAAAGCAAATTGCTTTATGAAGAAGGAGATGGAAAGGGGCAAAAAAGGGGCAGGATCTCCCTGTTCCCCCTATCCCTGGTGTCGCTCTCCGAGGGGAGCTACAAGGGGAGGGAGGACACCTATACCCTTTTTGTCGTTTTTAAGTCACTTCAAGAGGAGCGAGGAGGGAGAGGAGAGATGACCGAAGGACGGGGGTTAACGGTTAAGGGGGGAAAGGAGGCTATTCAGAGGCATTCCACGCCCTGTAAGAGTCTCTAAGATACTCTCTACTCTTCCATAGTATCCTATGATCTCGTTCTTTGCTCCTTGAGTGAAGTTCCTGTGGCGCATGAATCAGCTCTTTCTCGCGCGACGCCAACTTCAACTTGCCGAGGATTTTGAATTTCTTTTGCCACCTTCACAGAGTCGTTTGGAATTGTAAAATGCCTCGTGCCAATAGAAGAGCCGCCACACATCGGGGAGGCGCTCGTTCGCGCCAGGCTGCGCCAATGGACTCGGAGGAGGAGGAAGAACAGGAAGAGGAAGAGGAGGAGTTTGAACAGCCGCCACCTCCGCAGCAAGGCAAGGTAAGCAGAAAGAAATCTATTGCTCTGGAAAGACGTTAATTTGTTAGTCATTACCGTATTTTTCGTTTGACCCGCAGCGACCTCGTGCAACACTCGAACACGTCATCCGGGATGCTGTCAATGAGGCGCGAGCTATGGGAATCTCAGTTACCGAGGAATCATTAGGTGAAATCCCAACGCAGAGCAAGAGAGTAGGACGGCCACCACGGGTTGGGGATCATGTAGCTCACCAGCAACGGGGAGGATACGAGTACCGGTGTAATGTACGGTGTCCGTTCTGTGGGGTACAATTTACTACCAAGCCGGGGATAATGTACCATCTTAAGAATCGGGTATGTGTCTCCTACGACGACGTTACGAGCCGCGATAAAGCGGATGAGCAGCTTCATACTAATTTCGGATACGGAAGTGGACACCCCGATCCTTCTTCGGTCTTGAGTATAACTGGGGGTACTATCCGAGGTGGTGTTCATGGACAGAGATGGGGACGCGGGAGAGTAGTCGGAACTCGGGGTCGTGGTGGTGGCGGTCGCGGTGGAAGGACACGCGCCAATACTGGGGATGATCACGAGCCAGACTTAATGGATGATAATAGCGCAAGGAGAATGGTCGCGCCAGCAGCAGTCCCTCGAGGATTTTGGCAACCTGAAGGAGATGATCATCATGCAGTAAATGGTGCGTTCAATTTGCCTCATATGTTGTGTCCAACGTACGCATGCATCTCGGATTGGCTTGGGGAAACTCAAGTGGTGGGGGATGCATGCGCGTCGTCGACATCTCAGTGTTTTTCTCATGCAGTCACTGACCCACACATGCTCCCTTCCCATTCGCAGACGTCGCTTCCTTCTGATGTAACGGTACGCGGGACTAAAGACACGCATAGCTATGCGGCGCATTGGAAATTGACTCTGGAGTCTCCAGTGAGTGCCATGGATGCATTTACGATGAAGGGTCAAAATGACAATGCTAGCGAAATTGCATTGGCTCTGTCAACCTCGGATGCTCCATCCAACTCTCAAAATAGGGAGCAGGACGATAGTTCTTCGACCTGTATACAAATATGGCAGAGCACTGTGGTGCATGGTAGTGACGACAACTGCTCAGACGCTAACATACAGGAGCCGAGGTTCATTGCCAAACCAGGTAGCGCTTCCAGTCTTTCTATCAGAGGTGCAAAATGTACACTTCTTCTAGAGCATGCATGTGGGTCAGTGACTGATTTACACTGGAATCCGTTTTGTAAACCTTCTTCGTACCACGATGTTGCCCCTGAGTCTCCCGGAACTTCTGAGGCCCCAACACGCTTTGGCTTACTAGGTGCGTGTATGGGAAATGGAAACGCCGTTGTGTTTCCTATACCGAGTCCTCCTCAGGTTGCTAGCAAACTGTCTGTGTCTCTTCCGATACGTGTGTCTCTTCGTCCTTTATGTGTAGCAAGCCTTGAAGGCTCGTACCAAACAGTGTTCAGGTGGAGCTCCCACGACGCTGAGCTATTTGTAACAGGTGCTGATAACGGGTGCGTTACTCTGTGGAGCGTGGGACAAGATTCGGAAGAAAGGGAACTGCTATTCTGGCCGCTTTCGGGCGACGACCATTACAGTAGGTCAGCTGTTCCTCTCACAGTGTTTGATCCGCTCTGTTTGCGAGGGACCGCTAGCACTACAGCATACGTCTCATCACTGAGCTGGAGTTGGCAGAACACACAGGAAATAATAGCAGGGTATGGAGATGGAGCGATAAGAGTGTGGGATGTATCCGAATATAGATGCGTGAGGGAACAATCGCTCGGTTTACATCCTGTGACAGCGGTAGCTGCCGTTCCTGAAGGGGTTCTTGCCTGCGTTCAAGAAGGAGAAACTAGGCTAGTAGAATTCCCCTCAGGATCAACGAGCGCGATGATGCCTAATTGCAAGAGTACCATCTCCTCTCTAGACGCTATGCCCACTATAATGTTTTCAGGAGGCAAACCAAAACGCGGTAAGAAAAGAGGGAACGACGGAGTCTACACTATTTTGGCCCAGGCCTCCAGTGATGGTTCAGTCTCGTTGATGCCGGGGTTCGTTGGAACACACAAACGCACCAATTCCGCATTCGAAACGACTGGAGTAGCTATTAGACGTCCTCAATCTACAGTGACACAGCAATTTCAATCTTCAATTCAAATTCCAATTCCTGCTTTTGACGCTTCCGCAGAGTTGGTCCGGCTCGTAGCTCTTCCTTATGGAGCAGCAGACACGGTTCTAAGCGGGGAATCACTAAGCTCCCAATATGCGTGTGCAGTGTCAGCCTTAGGTGATGGAACGGTTGGCTTGTCCCTTATTGACGTTTCAGAATGTGCCCTCCTATGTAGAGAAGTGACGAGTAATCCACCAGAGCCGGAAGCGCGGTCTCCAGAGGCGTCTAAACGTCCGACTCGCAAATCCAGAGGAAAGCGGAAGAGAGTACAAGGCTCAGGCTCTCCAGCAGTAGACACTGAAAAGAAATGAACATTCTTGTGTACCCACGGTTTTTTGTCCATCGTCGTTGTGAACCCACGGTTTTTTATCCCATCGTTGTGTCGGTTGTAGCCAGGAAATTTCCGGGTCTGCGGGCTGAACCGTTGCGGTGACTCACTCCGTTTTAAGGACACACACTGAGGGAATACTGACTCATATTACTAAGGGGTGCAGGGTTGATGCAAGTCAGTTGTTGCACAGTGTTTGGATAGATACAGTAACTTTACATACTTTGATATTCACGAACTGTTCATTCAGTTCTCTGGTGAAAAAATTATTGTTCACCGAGACGCCTGGTGTCAGGTACTAAGCACAGTAGAAAGTACGGCCGCCGCCGGCATTGTTCAGAAGCGTATACAACGTCATCCCCGCATTGTCGTAAGTCAATAGGTGAACGAGGCTCCCGGATGCACCCAGCATCAAGCTCATTCAGCAAACAAACTAGGTTGTTGTTGGACTCTATTCATCTGCGGCTTTGGTAAATGTCCGGAGGCTGACAAAAAACCAAAGGAGGCCGCGTGTCCGTGACTAATTGCGTACGAAGGTCTGGGCTGTGCTCACAACATCATGCACCCATGGAAATGATTTCATTGAGTCTAGTGGATAGCGTGGATTGGGCTTGTGGTGACTATATTAGGGGGCGGAAACAAGAAAAAGTTTATAGAAACCGGCCCGGTAGTGGTTGTGCTCCGCACCACCCCCTTCAAGTCCCGCAGCCGAAGTTTATGCTCGTTCGATAGCGTTTCCCTTCTCGATCAATGGTCAAATGCTGCTTCTCTCTGTGTGTTGTGTTTGCGTCATCGTAGAACATGGATACCTGTTTTTTTGTTACCGTGCAGCATTGTACGACCTCTGCGTAGCAACTTGGCGCGTCGCCAAAGCAGGATCTGCGACTCTACACAGACAGAGGTGTCCGTCTGAGCAAGATTGAGTCAATATTGCGGTATTGGTAATTTCTTCCCAAATGGATGTGCTTTAGCCGAACTGTATCGTCACGAGAGGGTTACAGCAGCGGGGGGAAGATACAGCTGTCAGTCGCCTGTGCGGCCCAGGAGTCTTTTGTTTGAGTGACGTCGTTTTCTTACTCAATACAAGAAGGACCCCGCACCGTTTTCTGGACACACTAAGAGTAGTGTGAGTACTGAGAAGCGCACAGTGTACAAACAATGCTGGATCAGATGAATTCGGGGGACTATAGCACGTCGTCCAGCGCTGATAGCGCTGCGACAGCTACCTTAGCGACTCAACATGTGTCGTCTGATGGCGAGGATCCTGCCGGAAATAATGAGTCACTCGGGTCGAGTCGTTTAAGCAGTAAGGAGGAGGAAATACTGGAACTAAAGCTTGCTAACAAAGTGCCCCATAATCATCCTAGAAATTCTGCAAACGGGAACACATTGGAGAACACGGGCGATCGTGGTGGTACTGGTGGAAGCCGCAGTGGTAACGCGCCAACTCAAGATACTACGAGCTCTGCCGCAGTTACGGGAGAGAATGGAACTGAGTATTATCGACAAATTACGGCGACGACAGTAGACGGTCCAAGTCGTACGTTTCAATGTTTGTATTTGTAGCTAACGTTAGTACTCAACTACCTACTTCGCAATGCAGCCGTCGGGATTGTCGAGGTGCCGCTATCCGACATATTTTCATCAGTTGTTCAGCAAAAAGCAAAGACCAAGTATCCCGATGCGTGGAATGTAGTGGCTGAGTCAAAACGGCGTTCGGGAAAATGGACAGACTACGGTACGTCACTAGCGGATACCTCGGAGTCACCTGAACCTCGCTTGTAGCACAGCCATTCAATTTCGATGTGTCGATGTGATTCTCGGGTGCAGAAATAGATTTTGCTAGCCAGCTGATCTCCCTGTTCAGAGTTGGCTTGATCAGGAACTTGAAACCAAATACAACGTTACGCGCATACGTCGCCACAGCATTGAACTGTGACCCCATGCGTGTCTCGAAAAAGTGGCCAAAGGAGGCAGCCCTGGGGAAAGTAAGTTTGCTGTCTAAATTCAGTCATTTTTCTCTGGAGTACAGCGTGGATGTTGGTGTCATTTACAGCAAGTATATGTGCCTAAGAAGGATCCCAACCCGCCGTTTGCGAGCCTTGAAGAAGAAATTGCGCAAGCCGAGCACGAATTAGATGATATGTGCCTCGAGTTCCTTGAAAAGTTTCAGGATGACTTGGAGGACACAAATAGCAGGACACCTCAGCATATTCGCGCTCCACTTACAGGCAAGCGCCGTCGCTCTTTCGATGTTGCGGAATCGGAAATCTCTGATAACCCAGCGAGTCCCACTGAAACATACACCCCCCGAAGCCAAAGTGGTCCCCAAACACAAACAGCTCATCAAGTCTCGCTGCAAGGATCGTCAGTCGGGTCGGGGAACGTGAATGCTATGCCACTAGTAGGACAATTTTGGTCTTCTTATCAACAGATGAATTGCCTGCCTCAACATCAAATGAGCCCCCATATCCCAATTGCTCCCGTAGTTGTTAGCTCATCTTCGCTTGGAGCTGGGACATACTTTAACCCGATACCAGTAGGCCCAAACGGACAGGTACTGAACCCCTCAGCGTACTCCACTCAAAATTATATCTCTGGGTCTCACTTCCAGCGAAATATGGGTCCCATCATACCTCTACATCAACAACGGCCACATTATCCCTACGCAAATCAGGATCAGCCTTGCGTGAACTCTCCACCGATGCTTGTGGCAGGATCACACTCTGCAGCTGCGTCGAGTTCACCTTCAGGTATGTACCCGCAGGCAGCGAATTCAAGGAGAAATGCAGCAGCAAATGCTTTACATTCTATGATGCGCCGCTGATGGAACGCGAACTCAAACTTTTAAGAGTTGCTTGCTGACAGCAGTGACAAAATTCGGTGCTTAGTGTCGACGATTTGTTTATCTATTTTATATACATATGCTAGCATCAAGGCTAGCTTATTCGAATACCTCACTTTATATTACCTCCTCCAATTTTAGCCCCACCACCAACTCGACTGCAGCAGTCAACAGACTTAGCCAAGCCAAAACTTGCGAATACTTAGGAGCACAAGCTTACTTACCGCTTTTTGCCTGGATTCAGTCCCATGGGTGGTGGCTTCTTCTTAACAGCTGGAGCGCGCTGCGAAGCCGTCGCTGGTTTCTCCTCCCTAGTTCCCTGTGTTCCCTCTTCTGCTTTCGGTTTCACTTCAACACTCTCGGACGAAGCAGGGACTGCTTCAGACTTCCCAGTGGCAGTAGCCTCGTTCTCTTCCTTCTTCACAGCTACGGCCTCTGTATTGTACGTTGTCGTCACACTACCACTAGAAGTACTCTCTCGAAGGGGGCTTTTGCCCTTGTTGGCAGGCGCGTTGTCAGTAGCTGTAGCATCTGACCCGGAGCCAGTGCTGCTCTGAGACTGCGGCGCTTCCGTCTTGACGGTCGGCTGTTTGATGCCATTCTCATTTTTCTGAGCTGATCCGGCTGATCCACCTCGATTCGAAACCTGTTGAGACATCCATAACAGAGCGAGAATGTCTGTATCTTTGCATTGCTTCTTCTTCAACGGCAAGTCCCCGTTGATTTCAAACAGCTCCTCTTTGAGATATTGCAGCTTCAGTGTCAATTTCTCAGGGATACTACCCTCCTTATTCGACCCATCGTTACCATCCTCGTCACTATCGCTCTCTTCGTCTTCTTCGAATTCCAGAGCAGGGGAAGCTAAAGGTTCTCCTTGCGCATACAAGGCCCTCTCAAAGATGCCCGCGAATTGCTCGGCGTTCACGCGTAATCCAGCGCGTTTAATCTGCAGCACTCACTCACACATACTTGACAATTACTACTCGTACGATGAATGAACTCTGTATGCGCGTACGTACATGTTTGCTGAAGAAGGAATCCGTAAACTTCCCGGTAAACAATGTAAGCGGTGCTTTCTCGCCTTCCTTGTTAGTCCGTACAGTGCATGACACGAATAATTCTGGTTTCTCCGGATCCTGGTTCGGGGTGGTGTAGACCGTCACGACGCTGTCATCGGTGGCCCGTGGCTGTCCAGTCGGAAGCCGTGTCGAAAGACTAGTCAAGGCACGGGGAGGACCCTCGTCGCATACTAGAAGTTTATCGATAATATGTCGTGTGAACGATGTCTCAGACGATGACACCATCGTGGCACATTCATTTATTATTGTGCCAATATAGTTGTGGTAGTACCCTACTGAGTGGAAACATTAGGTGGTAGGTAGTTTGCAACAATATCAACGGATGTACCACACTGTTCGCTTCCTGTCGGTAACAGGTTGCTTCGTTTGAATTTTTTGCTGTATTACATAACTCCGGAGTCCGGAATAATACCAGTAAATAGAACCTCGCAAAAAATTATTCGTGTGTATGTGCTAACATAACCCGGCAAAGGTTGTCGTATGGATATATCCAAGAAAAGTAAATCGTGTGGCTTGTACTAACACACCGGTAGCATCATATTCACATTGCGAACTCTTCACCCCGCTTCTACTACCACGACAACTAAAAATGCTATACGCAATTGCCTGAAGAAGCGGGTATAGTTTTCCTGTAAGGGTTGCTCCAGTGTAGACGCTACAATACCACAAGGTCAGGATCTCTAGAGAGTAAACATCAAAGTCCATCCATCATTGAACTATGCAACAAAATGCGTTCTCGTTTTCTCCGTTTCAATGGCGTTCAACCGCGCCCGTAACTCTACTAATCCTCTTTCACTGCCACCACCAGGAGCATTCTCACTGGTGCCTTTGCCAGCACATAGCGGATGTTGCTCGTTGCTGTCGCTGCCCACATAGAGCAGAGAATTTCAACCGAGTCTGGATTTAGATGGGGGTAATGCTTTTTCGTAGGACTCCATTCAGCTGATGTTCAGCAAGTTTCAGTGTGCTACGGTAGCCTTCAAATCGACCAAGTCTGCTGCAAAGTTCATCTTAGTGGCAATGCCGGTCCGTACGTTAGAAGCGAACCGATGGCGACAAGCATTTCAAGTCCTCAACAGAGTGTCTTGCTACATACAGGCTTCTCCCGCCCTCTCGAGCAGCGCAAACCATCAACCGTAATCGTCTCGCTGATCCTTCTTGGATTCACTGTGGTTTCACTGACAATACCGGTAATGTCAATGAAACCAAGGCACCCAGAGTCAAAGGGATGCGCAGAGAAATATACCACCGAGGAAGTTTGCCGTTCGATATTGTCACGAGATCGTACCAGAATACCGAAGCAAAACCCACAGCTTGCCCCACCAAGGCTGATCGACAGCCCTCATTATTTTGTTTTCTCTCTTCGACCCCAACAAGCGAAGCCAGCGAGCCCCACGCTACTAACGAAGGAATTGTACTGATTCCGTACGACAATGCTCGACTTCGTGCTGACCATGCTGTGCTGACCATGGCAGTTCCCCAGTGAATGGCTCCCATGAACGACAAGATCGACGCTCCATAATACGCAAGCTTAACACACGACTGCAGAGAGTAGCAAAGCAGCATTTCATATGAAAAAATAAACTTAGATGGGCCCATGTCATGTGCTGATGTCACACAGCTCTCCTATCTCACATACTTGCTCGGGAGATCTGGGTTCAAAAAGCTTAATGACGTCATCTGTGGTCCCCGTGAATCCATACAATGGTTTCAAGACACTTTTGCTCCATTCTCGGACGTCTTTGTCACCTGCGTCGAGTACGTGGGATTAGGAGTAATGCCAATTCCACGGGTACGATTCCATGAACCACCACCACTTACATGCTGCGGCTGAAAACCAGGCGAATGGGATCAGTCCTCCACCTCCCAGAACATACGGCGTAAGTGTACTACCACTATGACTCCTTTTCTGCTGTTGTCGAGCTCTGGAAGAGGTGCAAAATCGCTGAGGGAAGCCTCCACGAGGAAGAGGATGGAACTGGGTCTTCACCCCCCTGGTGAAGATTGCCAGAGGGCTCTGTCGGTGAGTCCAATAATGACTCCGAAGCATGATTACAACCCTTATGCGTGCTCTAGTAACCTAAAAATAAACTTGAGCGCGGTGAAGTATGCGTGTATCAACCCTATTAAATGTTGCCACAATAGACTACCACGCTAAGCGCAAAGTCGCAGCCTCAGCATCATGTGGATTGATCTCTATAACTCTGTGTGACTCTTGATATCTACCTTGTCATCTGCTTGAGTGAATGCTTCCTCTGCATCATATACAGCTTCGCTGTCTGATTGAATTCAGGAGATTGCACTCGGAGAACCGTCTGTGTCAAATACCAAGCCTCCATTAGAGTACAAGACTTATTTAGGAATGGTGCGCGACCACGACTGCTGCTGGACGTTGCAGTGCAGTGCGGAAGATAGCAAAAGAACATGGCGGGGGTGCTACCAGTATTACCTCTCTTCAGACTCTGCTCCGGCTATTCATGAGACCCTACTGGTGGTACTTGCCGAATCGAACTCGCGCTACACTGATTTCCATGAACTTCACATTTTCATCATGATTTCATGTCAATGCACGCACATTGGGGCAATAACCGCGTTCTGTTGCCAAACTGCTTCTTCATCAACCCGTCACAACGCAGCTTAACCTGTAACCTGCACGTCTTTTGGTAGGAGCAATACAAACATTGTACATACACACCACTAACATGTGTCCCCGTATTATTTTGAGTGGTTGCCACACAATACACACTTTTATATCTTACAATGGGGTAGTTCTTATGCCGGTGTAAGCCTGAAGTGTATCTTAAAGTAAAGCTATGCGAGCCCCCGTGCTGAAAGTTCAACATGGAAGTTTGCACGCACAGAGCCTTACGTTTGTACCCTGTACGAGCCTCGATAGTCCCGGGGGACAATGATTCCTTTCGCGTCTTGTGCAACAGGGAATAATTAACTTGGGCAACCTGGTCAATGAGTCTAGGGCATTTTCACTCATCAATGCCAGCATGTTAAAATTGATGGTAAGCGATACCAATGATGGAAGATATTGAAATACCTTCTCATCAATTCCACGAGTGTCTGTCACCTCACGCCTAAATTCCGTTTCTCCTGTGATCGGTGAAGGTAAAGTCAGGTTTATCGATCGACAATGCTTGATATTCAAAGAAGTTAAATTCGTGAGCCAGCGAAAAGCTTCGTTTGTCAAGTTAGTCAGCCCCTCGATGTTTAGAACACGCAAGAGAGGGAAATTACAGAAATCCCTGTCACGAACAGTACCCCATGCATGCGCAACATTCAAATAAGTCAGATTCGACAAGTTACGAAAAGAAGCGTCTGTAAGAGCAATTGAGCATTCCATCATAGACAGGGATTGCAAATTTGACAAATTGCAAAACGCATCACCCTGTATTTCATCCTGATTACAGTAGTGCATTAGTAGAGTTCTCAGGTTCGATAAATGATGAAACGCAGCAGAAGTTATGGTTCGCTGCGAACACTGCTGCATGTCCAAGTACGTCAAGCTTCGTAAATGACGAAAGGCTTCATCATCGAATTGTTTGCAGGAAGTCATCTTCAAATATATGAGAGGAAGACCTACAAAAGTCGTCGAATCCATCGTACGTTGGTCACACCCAGTTATATCTAATGAAGTTAGATTCGTTAAGGATTCAAAGGCGGCACTCGTTAAGGATGTTTGAGAGCAGTGACGCATTGTTAGACTCCGTAAATTGACCAAGTCTCGGAAGCCTGCATCCGATATTTGTGGAGCGGAGCAACCGGAGAGACGGAGTGATGTCAAATCCTTCAGGTAAGCAAAGTCTTCAGAGCGCAAGCTTGATTGGCTGCATTGAGATATGTCTAGATGCACCAAATTGGGCATGAAAGCGAAGATGTTTGAGCTAATTGAAGTTTGATTGCAACCAGACATGTCCAATGAAGTGAGATGAGCCATGTGATAAAAGGCAGTTGACGAAATGTCCAATTGATTGCTCCAGGAAATATCCAAACTCTCCAAGTTTCGCAAATGCAAAAAAGCAGAATTGCTCAAGTTGCATTGTTCGCATTGAATTAGTTTCAGGTGCTTTATATTTGTTAGGGGAGAAAAGAATTCATCTGAAAGAATTCCTTCTTCTATCGCACTGACGTTTAGACTTCGCAATTGCGGTAAGTGTTCAGTCGTTCTTCTTGTCAAGATACGTGTTCCAGCTGTTCGGCATCCCCGTAAACTCAAGTTAGTCAATCGAGTTAAGTGAGAGAAAGCATGCTCTGTGACACCCGTGCCACAATACCCTGCGAAAACGATGGATCTCGCCATGGACAAATTGTAAAAAGCATCGTCGGTCAGAAGATCCTGCCCCCCATTTGGAAACCACTCTTTCCGCAGAGGTTCCAGAACATAGACGGTTCCACTAAAATTTCGATTGGTTAAGGCCAACGCTTTCGCTTGAGCATCAGTTTTAATTGGTTTGGGAATGCATCGTGGCCACTCCATCACATGTGCAACCTTGAAAAGAGGTTCTTGCTCTGGGCTTGGAGTTTCCGCACAGCTCCAGTAGTCGCTCACAGCATCCAAGGCTTGGCCTGGTTCTTGGTGATCTTGGAGCCATGTCAAGTAGACCTTGAGAAGATGACAGGGATTTCTCCGTGGTTCGGACATCGTCGACAAGTATGTGGTTGCTCTTTCATCAAGATGCTGCATTTCTGGAGAAAACAATCCCACACTGCCTGTGAATCACTGTCTTCAACAGTACCAGGTTAAGCACTGCACTGCCGCGCGCTGTGACTGCACCAGGTGCACCTAGCAGTGCAGTTGTCGAGCGAAGCAACTGGACCACCAGCAATGGCACCGATACCGCTTAGTACGCTAAACGAGACAACTACTGACTGATCGATATTTGCAACTACAATCGAATGAAACACCGCCTCCGGATTACCTTGATGGATAGGCTGTAGAATTGATCGTGGGGGGTACGGATGAACAGTATCGGACAATGGAACTGATATGACACATTCGAGAATAAAATAAAATCATACAATACGTCAAGCACTGCATGCTATCAGCGTCCACTAACTCGCCTACACGTCCTGGGTCTCGTTCAGGAACGCAACAAAAATGTTACAACGAGGATCATCTTTTTGTATCCAGGAGACTCAGCGGTAAACAAACAGCATATCTGCTAGGCACATACCGTCGTTGCACTATACAGGAAGATCCTGTTCTTCTTTCGTTTTCTCCTCCATGGCGTTCAGTCGCCATCACTCCTGGACCTAGGATCCAGCTCAAACCCCCAGTCAACCCGGGCAAGACGTTCGTTACAATATGTCCCAGCATAAGGCGGGTCAACTCCTAGAACTCTGTCCCGTAAGGCGACAACCCCTTGATATTTCCCTTGTAAAAACAGCCCAGATCCTTTGCCTAGGTTCCCAGGCTGGGTAGCATTTGTATGGAAATCATGTGAAGTCTTCCATTACGCGACAAAAATATTCTTTCTACCTCTGCTCGTATTCTTTGGGGCTACTAAACTGGAATTGCAGTATCTTCGTGTAAACGGTACCGTAAGTGGTTCTTGCAGTCTTTATTAAGCAGTGTCGGTGTCGTAACGGCGAAAACTGGCCAAGTAAACGTTTCAGGTGTGCAAATCTGTGTATAAGGACGTGCGACAGAAATCAGTACGGTTTACTGGTATTACTGTACTGTACACAGTTGCGACAAGAAACAGTAACGAGAAGGATACAGCTGAAGTGCACTTGCGACCTCTTCAGCTTCAGAATTTCGATCCCCCAATCCGTGTAGTGTAGTGCGTGCGTTATACTCCAAAACTACTTGTTCTTTCCACTCCGGAATCGTCCGCACCAAAGTTAAGTATCTTATCCATCGTCTGGCATAGTTCAGGTTGTCTTGGTATAAAGGAATACTGTAGCTCGCGAGAAGTTTGGTCTAAACCAGTACTTCACACCAATCGCACCGGACAACAAGCTGCTTCTGAAGGCCGATTCACGCTCATTTACGTCATTTTGGACCCCCACTGGGCGTAATACCCCCTACCGATAAAAATGAGCGCGGAATCCGGGGATGTAAAACAGCCCCTGCTGAATCAGGAGGCGCAAAAGACGGCCCAGAGCCTCCGCCGAGTGAAAACGCAATGCGTCGATTTCACTCGTCTGGAGATCGTTCGGGACTTTGTGCAGAATATTTCGCTCTTTTTTTCGGCCATCGCGAGTAAAGGTTTAACCTTAGCGAAAAAGGTGTTTGGCCATGTTTTTGGAGTGGTGAGTGATATATCCCGCTGCATCAAGGTTAGTTCCAGCCAAACTTCCACTGGGGTTTCTTCCTGCAGGTGTCACTGAACTTTAACATGGTATATTCTAAGATACCACATATTTATGTTGTCGGCGTTTTGCTCGCATTCGCACTGATCTGTACTTTGGCTTTCAACATTGTATGGTGCATTTCGAAGAAACTCAACCCGGATGAGATTCGACAAGTAAGCCATTGTCTCGTCAGTTTTGTAATTCGAAATTGTACGTACAAGGAAATTTGATATTACAGGGACACGAAGTGCAGAAATGGAACAAGCAAAAAGAGGAAAAGAAGTACAAAATAGGCTTTATTAAGTGGGGTCTCCGACTGGCCACGTTGCTCTATCTTCCTGTCTCAAGAGAACTGGCGCAGATATTTCGCTGCGCGCCGGGAATGATACGAGTAAGCTCTCCCGTAGATTTTCCTTTTGTAGCAAAATGTATAAGCATGCTTGATGTATACGTTCCTACAGGCAATTGTTTTTGTAAGTCCCGACGTCAGCCTCGGATGCCCCGGTATCATTGAAGCGATTAAAGCCGGAACGGACGATAGAGATATTTTGGCAGACAACTCGCTTCACTATTCAGACTGCAGCTGCTCCCAGTGGAAATATTATAATACTGTCTTTGCCGGTGCAATACTAATTGGTTTACTGTATACCCTCAGTTTGCCTATATACTGCACCTGGCTCATCTACAAGAACAAACCCTTCGGAAGTCGTGAGGACCCTACAAAGTGCTACGATAACGAAGGCAACCTAGTAGACTACAACAACACAAGGTATGACTTCATGCACTGCGAAGCGTACGAATTCGAGGCTATATCCGTGGTTATCTGCTTTGCTCCTTTCTGGCAGGTATCGAGATGATCTCGAGAATGATCCAAATCAGCAAAACTGCCCGTACTTGTTTCTGTGAGTGCAAAGCCTCCTTCTACATGTGGTCTACTCTCATCCAACGGACTGTAAATTCCCAGATACGACGGTTACGAACGGAAATGGGCTTATTATCAAGTGTTGAAAATGTTTTTTAAGCTGGCATTGGTTGTACCTACCATTGTTCTCTATGAGCATCCAGGAACCCAGTCTATCTCGAACTTGTGCGTTCTAGGAGTCTGGGGGTTGTTTTCCTTCTTTAGCGCGCCGTTCCTTGATCCCGTTTGTAAGTATAAGTAAACTGACGAATCTTCCCGTGTATGTTTCAGCAGTCTCGTCTTGGCTTGCAGCGGATTTTTTGGACTACTCTGGGCTATTCACCTCGCTTATCACTGTGGGAGGCAGCTTCGTCTCCACGTTTGCCTATGGCGATATCATGGGATATGTCATTGTCACAGCCCATGCTCTGAATCTATTCGTGATGCTTATTGCTGTACTGTGGGACATTCAAGTCGTTCGGAGCACGGTAAAGTCAATCTTCGGTATCCTTCAGTTCACCAACAGTTCTACGAAGAAATCGTCCACCTTCAAGAAAACTGTTCCTGAGTGGGATATTCAGTCCGAAATTAAACAACGTGTTTGGCAGCCGTTTTGGGATTCCGTATTGAAGGAGGAAGGTGAACAGCTGTGGGAAAGGTATGTACCCAGCATATTATTTGAGATCTGAAGTAGGGTGGCGAGTGAATTCCGCACGTATCAATATCTCAGGCTAGAATCGCTTAAGTGGAAAACGAGGGACGTTGGAATGAACCGAAATCTTGAGCATTGGAGAAACACTTACAATCCAAATATTGTGGGTGCACGGAATTTCATTATGACAGAGCTGGAGGGGGTAGACGCTTATTACTACGGCAAAGCAAGCACCGGTCAACTGGGAAGCTCCACTTGCTTTGGGAAGTTGTATACAATAGCATATCCTTTTCACGCTGTCATGGTATATGACGACAGTGACGACTACACTTTCCTTTGGAGTGATCGAATTGAGGATCTTGTAAACCAAAATTCGACACCTGAAATCAAACGGAGGAGAACAGTTCGGCAAAAGCTACGGGCTTTGTGCGGTCCTCGTATTCATTACCATTTGGAACGGTGGGAAACGTTCACGGTTGAGGACGGAACGGAAACTTACAGAGACAGGTATTTGTGGCTCATTTGAAACATCTTCACTTCTATTTCAATTTAGTCATGATTCTGCAGCCAAGGAAACACACAAACTCGAACAGTGTATAGTACAATTACTGTTCTGATGAAGTACGACTATGGCTACTTGTCGATCGGCACAAATTATCCCGCCTTGCCGATGCAATCTGGCTTTAGATTTGATTTATTCCTGGATGACGGGGAAGGAACAGGTAAATTCGATGTATTGTGTTAACGTGTACCGGCGTATATTATCAGATGAATGAAGCTCTCAGGTACTGCTCCCCGCACTGGCAAGAGGAAAACGCTCCACAATGCCGATCATTTCAATAGGCAGTACCTCGGTATCAATGATAAGTACGTATTTATACAGGTTTATGCACTTAAGGATGTCTTATCTTAGCGTTTGGAACGGTTTGTTTATTGCTTTCAGGTTCGAAGACTGTGCTGCCCTCAAGCAGTTTTTCAACAATCGACCAAACTGCGAGCGTAAGTGGTTGCACGTTTCAGTGTATCACATGCGATCAGTTTTGCACTCCCTTCGCATTGACCATTCGATTCACAGTATTGCCAAAGCGACTAGAGGAGCTGCAAAATAAGATGCAGGGGTATCGGCAACAGCTATTGGAGAGAAGACAGGCCGCGGAACGGTTGCTGAGTTCCGCTTTCTGGATCCATATATACGACAACAACCGAGCATCTCGCGAGGAGGTAGAAAAATATTTTCAATGCGAAACTGATCCCGACGTAAAATCGTTGCCAGCACGACACAGAGAGGATCTAGATGCTCTATATCGTAAGATACAGCAAATCTACTCCAGCCCTTCCGCCGCGGTGTGGTACCTATTCTGGAGTGATGTCTGGGAAAGCAACAAAGACCTTAAGAAGGTCACTAGGTTCGATGAAGATATGAATCCACAGTAAGTAATACTGTCAAGGATTATGCTGCTAATGTCACATAGTAGGAGAAGTGGTTCGCAGGAAGGAAACATCTATTGCTTTCAAGCCAGTGCCCCGAAATATCATCGATGCGTGGCTGAAGTCTCGTGGACTATTATCCCGTTGGAGATGGATAACGCCAAAGATGTTGGATACATTTTATGAAATTGTAAGTTACCCTACTGTGCTGTACTGGTATTGCCTGGTTAACGGCAGTGACTTACCTCGTCTTGCGCAGCTCTCCGTTATCAGCTTTTTGGGCGATGGAAACGGTGATAATAACCAACACATGAATGTTCAATCGACGATGCAGCCCACGGAAAGCCTCGACGAAAGCGCAACTGCCCCAGTGCAACAAGAAGGGCCCACGGATTCAGACACTGAAGCGGGCAATGCCGGAGTTAATAGGTCTAATCAAGCAAATGGCGAACCGACCTTTTCTGGTGTTACCGACGATCAATCCCCAGCTGGAGAAACGAACGGAGCTGCACACCCTAATTCGGAGGAGCCACATGTCGCTGCTGAAACTGACACGCAAGAGGTCGCTGCTGAAACTGACCCGCAGGAGAACTCTTCAAGAAACGTCCCAGGCTATCAGGAGTCTCCCGCAGGAACTGAGACCGTGTACAATGCTGTTGAGGAATGGAAAGATAGACCTATTGTGAAGAGTGCTTTAGATTATTCGCGTCAAACAACGCTATCGCTACTGGTGAAAACGTTTCAGTAGACTCCATACCTACTCTTGGAAAAAAGTTATCCTTGCAACTGCCAAACCGGATTTAACTTCTCGTCTACCACTAACTGGTAGCTGGTTCCCAATCGGCTTATCTTTTCTACACTTCATGCAAATAAATCTTCACTTTGTTCGCATTACATCTGAATGACACTTCTTCGTATCAAGGCACTTACTCCATACCGCTGCCCCTCCACTGTTGCTTCGCCACGATACGAGCAACAACACGTGTCTTCCAAAGTAGACGAAAAGATTGCTGCATTCAGTTCTTCAACTTGGAAGTCGTCTTCTTACGCAGACGAAAGTGTTGTAAAGGGATTATTGGAGCTTTTTTTTTTTTTTTGTTTCTTGTTTCCGAAGGTGGTAGTAGTAGTGTTCTTGCGCTTGTAAGACGATGGCGGAGCCCACGACGCCACAGGAGTGGTACTATAGCATACCGCCCGTCACGCGTACTTTGTTGACGGGATGCGTGGCCACCACATGCGCTGTTTCATTGGGAATGGTCAATGTTTACGTGCTTCCTCTCATTTGGTCGGCCATCTGGCATAAGTTTGAAATCTGGAGGCTGGTGACGAACTTCTTCTTCCTCGGGAAATTCAGCCTACCCTTCGTATTTCAGTGTTATATCCTGTATAAATACAGCAGCAACCTCGAACGGGACCCTTATCCGAGTGGAGGAGGCACTGGAACGGGGAATAAGGCCGATTATGTCTTTATGCTGATCGTTTGTGGACTTATTCTCTGTGTACGTATTGCCCCCTTGTCTCTTGTATGGGATGTGATGGCATGTCATGGAATGAATGGAAAGGTTTGCAGTTGGGAGACTTGGCCTTGGGCGTGGCATTCCTGGGACCTTCGCTTATATTCACGATTGTGTATGTTTGGAGCAGAAAAAACCCACATGCAGTACGTAATCGGCATTTTACTTTGTTGTCATAATGGTTTCCACACGTTCTATGCCTTGTGTGGATTGACAGGTGATGTCATTCTTTGGGTTCAAGTTCCAAGGGTTTTATTTGCCGTGGGTAATGTTAGTCGTTGGCATACTGCTTGGGAATGATCCCACTCCTGATTTGATGGGGATTATTATAGGACACATATACTACTTCTTCCAAGAGGTGCTTCCTCAAACCAAAGGCCTGCGCCTTTTATACACACCTGAATTTTTGTAAGTTGATTCGAACGGCCAGCAACTCATATTAATAATTTCTATATGTTTCATAAGGATGACCGCAGAGCAAACTGGCTGGATGAAGTACCAAGTCATTATAGAGGACGTGCAGCCGGAGTTGGTAGACCTGGTGCAGCGCCGGCAGCACCAGGGAGACAGCCTTTCGTTGGTCAAGGACGAGTCCTAGGAAGAGAAGAACCAGCCGGCAGACCCCACGAGGAATAAGTCATGGCAACCGTTTTGTATTTAACTTATAAATCAACCGGTATACATGTTCTCCGGAAATATGTTCTTTAGATAGTCGATCTGGTCAATCAGCTAGCAATGTAAAGTTGGCTGAATTAATGCACGCACAGTGATGAAAGATGACCCTTACCTTCTCCTCGTTTTTCAACAAGCTTATCCAGTCATATACTGGGATCCGTATTACATTCCAGCCTTCCCTCTCCAGCACTGTCTGCTTAAACACAGAAAACGCATTCAACCGGGTTAAACCATGTTGGTCCTGCTGATTCTGACTCTCTAGCAACACCGGGTCGAAGTGATAGGGACCATCGACTTCGACCGCAATACGTTGATCAGGATATGCGAAGTCTACCGTAAGTCCTTGCTTGGTCATGTAATGAATATGAGGTAAGCTGCTACCAAAATTTTCTAATATTTTGTAAACCTGTGCGAGAAAAGAGACAAAACTATTCTGCACCACTCCACTAACAGTTTGATAAATAGCTTACGTCGAATTCCATCGTGCTCATATGGACGGTCCTTCCCTCCACTGTTAACTCACACGGATGGCCATATTTTTCCGAAATCCTTTCCATATGAACGTTGTGTTGAGCTCGGGCTGCAACAGCAAGAGTCTTAAAAAGAGGAGAGATGCTGTCCGTCCCCAACTCAAAACTGTCAGTACCAGCAAGACCACTCATTACATTCTTTGAAACGACCTGATCCAAAGGGTAGTCTAAATCCACTTCGTCATACACAGATTCTGTGATTGCGGTCAAGTCCTCCATAGTCGAGGTATCTATCGCGTCAGATACTTTCGCATGAAATGACTCAAGCTGCGGACGGTAGCACTCTGTGATGTAAGATAGGATAGGAAGTACGCATGTCTGAAAAATACGCTCAGGATCCTTCATAGAAACGGAGTAGACAGCAAGGTCATGACCCACAAATGAAGCCAACAGAGGCTCAGTGTACGAATGTACTATGGGATCGTACAGGTCGTCATCATGTGATACTTCGGCTGGGCTTGTCACTTGGATGGAGCCACTGTTCCTTCTTGCCACTTGGGAGACCGTCTGCTCTTTGTTGCAAAACTGACCTCCCCTTATTCGTTTCGAAACCTCCTGGGCTATACATTCATATAAATTGGGGTCCCTATGACCGATGCTCGCCATAGCACGCAGAAGCCTGCACAGATGATACGCAGGAATCGTAGTTATATCCACCCGGCACTTTGGATTAGCAGCTCTACTGTTGACAATAGAATCCGCGATGCCTTCACATAACTTCAATGATTCTTGATACAAGATAAAGGGGGTAGATGCCGGATCATCATCGCGGTCTTCGTAAGCAGACATTGGACGGTTGGCCCAGCATAGTTTAGCTGCAGCTCGAAATCTGTATAATAGGTAGACTAATTCAGTGCCCTCACCACCTTGCTCTCGGACGAGCTTAATCAATCGAGCTATTGCCTCATTACCCTCCTCCGTTGGACTCTTGTGAACTGTTGAGCCACTGACGACCACGTTAAACCGATCTTGATTTCGTAAACTGTACAGTTCTTGGTCTGACGCCAATTTGATTCTTTCCTGTAATATCGCTATCTGGGACCGAATAACCGATTCTTCGAATGGAAGTTCTGTGAGTGTAGTAAAGTTTTCGAAGAAGCTAAAGCAGAAAAACCCAGCTTGGTGAAGAGAAAGCCGCCTGAAAATCTCTCGAATTTCAGGAGAGCCTGCCTGTATAAATTCGTGTCGTATCAAGAAGTCCAACAGTGAAAATCCCGTTTCCCAAACCATCCGAGCAAATCCAGGATCTGGTGCACTATGAAAGGTATCACTGGAAGCTATCGGCTTAGCTGGTATTTCTAGGATCTTGTTGTAGACTCTAGCGGCAAACCGCATAATTGAATCGACCACCTCATTGAGATTAGTATTATCAACTACCTTGTTTCTCTTTCCACCCTTAAGTACTCGTACGGTTGTGGACGCACGTGCAAGCGAGAGAAATACTTTACGGAAATCATCTCGATTTGTCGGTAGCTCCTCTACTCGTTTTTCCATGTGGTGGACTAGTTGCTGACTTAACTCGAATGCTTTCCGCAGAATCTGTTCTCTTAAGTGCTGATCCTCTCGACGGCCACCATTGCGCACCACATCCACGTAGTTCCGATGTTGCTGCATCAGTAAAAAACACAAGGGGTTCAAGAGATCAGCGGCCACTCCTAGTGGCAATTCCTGAGTGTCGCCTTTGTGAAGAAGCGCTACCTCGAGTTGCTTCACAATGTCCCATAGAGCTTTGGTCTCTTCCTGTCCTTTCTCGAGCTCCCTTACGTCCACTGGAGGGCGTTTGCTCGACGGAGCGCCTCTATTCCTCCTATTGCTGACCGTGTGGGACCCTGGCGAAGCAGCTCTCTCGGCATTGGACACCTGATGGAAATACCCTGTGCATTTCACGAGAGCTGGTCCGAATTCCACGAGCTCACACTCTTTACCATTCAAGAGATCGATGATCTCTGATGGTCTCGTCACGTCCCGAAGGCTCATTGTCCTCTGAGAGGACCCTCGTTGTGCTGTAGCGGCGCTCGTGTGGAACCAGGCACTGCATGGAGAGACACATGCTGCCACTCGAGGGAGCTGTTGCGTGCATTTTGTACAAATGCTACCATAGACACGTATCATTATCTTATTTCTCGTCTAAAACGAAAACTTTGGACATAATGACTGCTTTTCCTTGTCTCAAATGAAACAACCACACAATACCAGTACGAAATGTGTAACATGTTTCCAGTCCACATGGCCGTCAAACATTATAAACAAACCAACAAAGGACTGTTGCCTTAGAATTGCTTCTCGCAGGGATATTCCCGCCCTGACTTTACATAGATTACTTGGAAGCCCGAATTTTCCAGTTTGCGAGCTGCGGGATTCGCTAGCTTCGCGTCGACAGCGGTACTTCATTCTTCACCTTCTGTTGGTTCGGTGCCATATACCACTGTATAATACACCAGACACTTAATCTACGTTCAGTGAAAGTAAAATGTATGTCGGGTACCGTTCAATTTAACAAACTGTGCAAAATCCGGATGAACATGATACAATTCTCGTAGCAACTTTGCACTCACACACACATGTGTATGTATGTGCACTTTACTTTAACCAGTGATTTGCGTAATGTACAAGGTATACATCAACCTCCAATATTCTGAGCACCCTCTCTACAGAGCTTCTTGCCTTGAATGGAACATGCGTACTGTCGTCAACACATTTGTGACTCCCAAGCCAACTTGTTACTTGAAATTCCAGTTTCAATGAAATACAATGATATATACCGCGTATGTATGGTTATTTCCGTGTTTCCGTGGGGCGCGTGCTTTTCGCACGGTCAGCTCTACGTCGCCCTCTCTAGAGTATGCAATTCTCAAAGCATACTGTAGCCCTCTTCACACATGGAGAAAGGTTAACACTTACAAATGTCGTTCACCGACATGTCTCGAAATAACGGATAACCCCGGTCGTTGGTGGGATCCTAGTGCAGTGTATTCTGGTCAGTGAGAGCCTTTGAGAGCGACGTAGTCAATATAGCACTATTAATGTTTCTCCTATCATTCAAAACAAGGAATACTGTATATAATTCTGAGCATAAATTGGCGGATTTCTGTACAGTACATGTATTTGTGAAGCTAAGACGCAAGCTTTTGAGGGTGGGTTGGTGCGCTTTTGCTGATGTGTGTCCGCTACTATTCACCAATGTATGAGGAATTGATCTCAATGAGGATAAGGGATGCTATGGGAATATCAATATACTCGGGTTTCGCCGGAGCGTTTCGGACACTTTCCGCCTCGCTGTACAGTATTTGCAAAATAACTTGTCATCGCAGCGGATGATCATTGATCAATGATACGTCGTTATCTTATCTCAGGTACCTGACCTGCTTACGTGGGTCGTCATTTTTGGCACAACATCTTTGAGGGTTTACTCTTGAGTCCGAGAGCTATCGGGAACTACGATGCTAAAATGTCTGATCACCAGGCTTGTTCGTAAGGATCAGTACATACGGTTGCGGGTGTATGCTCATGAATAGCACACAACATGTTAGAGGGCTTACTCTTAAGTCCGAGAGCTATCAGCCTCCCGCAGGAGCGTGAGGAAGTCCCTCTGAACGGAGGGGCTTACGCGTCATTAAACGCCGTCCTGCGAGTGAACCTTGGTAGAGGGTACATGAGAACACTGAGTGGTTGAAGTACTGGAGCAGAGCAACAGGGACCAACAACGCCGCCCTCCTTCATACTGTGTATGACCCTGCTCCGTTGGCTACAGTTTGTGTTCACCAGCGATTCCCGCGGATTTTGCAATGTTAGCGGGAAGAAGGCGCTAAACTTCCTAGATTGTTGAAGGTGCTTCGAAAACGATCATCGGGTTTGGATCAATGATGTTGGGTGGGTCTTGTTTCAGGAAGGAGGAAAGTAGTTGTTTGCTGGATTCCTCCAGAGAGTGCATTGCGGCTGCAAGTCGTTTGGATGGCTTCCAATTGTAGCGTTTGTTGATGGCATCGCGAATGTAAAGTTGGTCAATCGTTCGCAATCTTGTTACTGCGGTGTACGCGCTTGCGGTGGATAAGTTGCTGAAGGATGTAACGAGCAATGGCACACAATGGAGACTCAATGGTCTTCCCTTGCAACTTATGGATGGTAGTAGCGTCTGCACAAATCATGGGAAACTGCCACATGGTAGCTTTCAGTGTTTTCGTGCGGATGGAAGCCTTCACGAGTCGTTTGGTTGGGAATACGGGGAAAACGTCGTCTGGGAGACCGGTAAGTTTTATGGTTCGTCGAAGTTGCTTGGAACAGGCTCCTTGTAGTTTTTTAGTATTGCTTGTGGTGGCTGTGCAGCATAGTGGACGCAAGGGAACTGCGTTTGTTGTGTGACTTCAGGTAGTGTGAACGGACGAGGCTCGGTGTTTTTCGAATCGTTCTGCCAAATGAATCCGACGATGTTGGGAAATACGAAGCTAAAATGTCTGATCACCAACGTTAATTCTCCAAGAAATAGCTAAACATTTTTCTGGCGGTTTGCATCTCCTCTATAGCCGGGCGTTCTGAAGGTCAACCCACTTCCACCGTGCACTCAGATGAATGACATTGTTAAGTCATGCCCGAACTTTATACACCATCTTCAGCACAGCGTCGCCGTAGTATATCCATTCATCGGCATTGAATAAAACTTGGATTTCATGGGTATCTGGATTTAAATGCCCAAACTTCAACATCGATTGCAGTGAATTATGGGTTTATGCAGCTCCAAGTCCGTTCATAATGAGTTCGAAGAGCCTTCGCACGATAGTACAAACTCTTTAACTTCGGGTGATGGTGGAAGTAGCTCACAGAAGGGCTCCTCGTACAACTTATACCGCAATTCGTCCCCGCCGCGGGGAGCTCCTGAGGCCTATGGTGAGCCGAATTCATTTACCTCGCCTTTATTACATCGTAATATATTACGACGTGACGAGTACGATGCCGAAGATGTTCCCTTCGTGACGCACCTGAAATGCACGTCCATGCCACAGGAGCAGGAGGAGACGAATTCACCGGCAGCGTTCGCTTCCTGGTCCGAAGGGGTAAGTTACTGATGGGCATATACAACACGATATGGAGGAAATTTTCATTTCTTGGTCTCACATGGCAGACTGTCAGTATGCATGACGTCGAAACGAAAAGGCTTTTAGGACACTTCGCCGCGTCGAAAAAATCAGTCAACAAGGTACGCGGCGGAATCGTGCAAGTTTGTTGATGTGGCGATCCGGACATGGAACCGTCAATTGTCGCAGATAGCGGTATCATCTGCAGCCAATATTGTTGCGACAGCCTCGAGAGACGCCACTGTGGGCTTTTGGAAGTGGAAACAAAACGATGCGTGTGACCCAGTTGAGAACCAGCCGAACCAAGTGTCTGTCTCAGAACAAGAAGAATTAGCTTATTCTTTTGAAAAGTTGTTTCACGGGGAACACGGGATGACTGTATCGGCAGCCGATATCACAGACCACGGTCAAAAGGCTGTGTCGGGTTCGCGAGATACCTCTTTGAAGATTTGGGATATTGCTCAACAGAAAGTCGTTTCGGAGCTTAAGAATAAACCACGCAACATAATAACGTGTCTCCAGTGGTTTCCTTCGGGGAATGGATCCATCCAAGAGAACGAAGGTGAATCGGTACTATTTGCTCAAGGAGCTGAAGATTTACATGTAAGCGTCGTTTTGGGGGAATACCACTGCCAAAGTACGCAGTGGCTGTGTACTCCGCTGCAGGTTCGAATATGGGATTGTCGAGTCCACCGGCCCAAGGAGGTTCTTACTCTTGATGGCTATGTGTATTTTCCTGTGAGTAGTTTCGAAATGGATGTAGTGTCGCTCTAGATCTCTAACGACCGGGGTCCTCTACAGCTAGACATGGATATCAGCGTCGATGGCACTCACATTGTGACGTCGAGTAAAGGTTTTGATATCGGAGGATGTGAATTGAAGCTTTGGGATATTCGGTTTCCGGAAAGACCCGTGAATGAAGGCAATGGAGATACGAACAAGAGCAGATCCTACAAGTATACCAAACAGGGCTCGTTCCACGGCCACACGAAAGATACAGTAGCGTGCTCGTTCCTCTCAAAACCCGATACCAGTTTAGTGTAAGCATATCCATAGTGGCATAGGAATTTTTTTGCTGAACTTATTGCTTTATATGTGCGCTCTTTAAAACAGTTGCTCCGCCTCGAAGGACTCCACCCTCCGTCTGTGGCAAGGTGGCACTGAGGGGCAGTGCATTTCTACCTATACCGAGAATGGCGCCGCAGGATTTTCCTCCATGGACTTACTACCTGCATCAAAAGATTATGGAAAACTACTGGCATCAACCTTCGAAGGGGATATACGACTATATGGGATTGACTCTGAGCGCCACTTTTTCCGGGAATGCTAGACAAGAGATAAAGGAATCACATCAAATCGATTTTATCAAGTTTCCGTGATCCGTTTCCTGTCTATGACTAACTGGCCGCCGGCGGAGATAGTCAAACCTACTAGAGTCTGCGGAAGCATCAATCAGTTGAACAGGTCTGACTGGTAAGCGGTACGAAATACCTAGGCGTTTCATAGCTTCGACTGCGTGCATGACAAATGCGCTATGGGAACTCCATATATCAAGTCCGTCTTGCCAACCTAGATGGTGAGTAATCCAGATGCTAATAGTTAAGATGTAGTCCGGTCCAGGGCTGGCAGAATCTGTCAACAGAGCCAATTCTGGTCTCCATTGACGGCTGTGGGCTCGCAAATATTCGAGCATAATGCTCTTCAATTGCGCTAGTTGGTCTGCGGAAGTGTCGTATGAAACGTTGAGGACGACAATAAATGTGGCAGGCTTAGAACGCTTGTGATTCTCAACAATGTACGTAGACATCAAGGCGTTGGAAACGATGAACTTTTTCCCATTAAGACGGCGGAAGGTAGATGTCAGTACATCTATTTTATCAACGAATAGGGTTTCGCCATTCAGCAGTGAGGGCGACGTTACACGATCGCCAACTGCAAGGCTACAGTGATGAGAATCGACCATACACCAGCAAGACGGAATATCAACCTTACCGTCATAAGGTTGCACCACAGTTAGGAATATGAGCGAAGCAAGCAAGTTTTGTAAAGTTCCACTAATTGCAAATGAAATGGCAACTAGTAGTGTTCCTGTAGGATTCACAGAAGTGTTGAACATATTATTCAGCTCGCATATCTACCACCGTACCTACTGGCACGAACACTTCAGTTAAAGAAATGTCCCAGATCGGCAAGACGAGTATCAATGCCAGCAGACAAGATAACACCACTGCGACGTAGTATATAGCTTTCGACACTGATTGATGACTAGATTCACTTTCACGGAGGCTCTTATACATTCTGCATCCACTTGTAGATATAATAAGGAACTGTACTTCGTCAGCACTGCGATGAAGGCACAGACATACCTCAACGTATCAAAGTACTCAGCAGAAAACTCGTCATAGCAAACGCATCCATTACCATTCGAGTCAAACTGTGCAATCGCTTGCGGAGTTAAAGCTTTTCCCAGAAGCAGAAAAAAGTGAGGCCGTTTAAGTTCGCCTTGTGGATTGTGCTTCCCTTCGGATGTTCTCTTCGCATCGTCTATGGACGATCTACCAAATATTCCTTTCAGCCCTCTAAATTTTGAAGCTGGAATCGAATCGTGATCACTATGCGAAGTCTTGGGTCTTTGCGGAACACGAGATTCGTTTCTGGATCGTTCAGGCATCGGCAACGAGTGACTTGCTTCGTCAGTAGCGGCGTCCTTTTTTTCACCCGCACCGGAGTCCTTCTTCTCGCTCATCGAAGTTGATTTACTTTGTTCCATTTCATGGGAAGAATCAAACGTGCTAACCGGGTACGAAACATCAATCACGGTTTCCCCAGGACTATGTGCACTTGGAGGTTGTTTCTTCTCTTCAGGTATTTCGACTGCCTCCGAGTATATTGCATCTGACGCTGAAACAAATGTACCAGCCGTTGCCGATCCTTCCGAAACTTGCATTGCCGCTCGCTTTGCCGTCTTGCTTGCCTCTCGGATGACGGAAGCAGGTATCCGAGTTAACCGCCTGAATGTTGCTTCAACAAATGGAGTAAGGTCTTGACTGCGTTTGAATACCGTTTCGTTCCCGTGTGCGTCAGGCAGCCTAAAATCTGCCGCTCTGACATGGGTCAACTTTTCAGCTAAAGAAGTTTTATTTTCCAGCAAGTATCCTTCATCGGTCGTCATATCCGCATCAGGGTCACTTGCCCAATCTACAGCCGAGGCTGAACAGCAAACCCCAAACAAGTTCATACTTGAGAATGCTGGCACAGTTCAATGGCGCTTACCTCTGTAGTTCAATTGTTCCTTCTTAATGAAACGTGATAGCAGTTTAAGGACATGCATTCTCTTTAACAACTGCATTTGTAGTTTCTCTCTTGTAATTTGACATCTGATAAGGCAAAATAACGCTCACAAACCTGATCCACTTTGCCTTCGTATGTCGAACGCAATAGATTGGACAGTATCCAGCGTTGAACGAGCATCCGAAAGCCATTCACTAAAGTTAGGGTGAGGATAGTGGCCCAGAGTTTATCAAGCCAATTGTTATGCACAGATATATCGAACAGGGGATCGTACAACGACCACTGCGGAGATGTTTGTTGTTCAGTGCAACGCTAGACTTTCTCCGCGAATATTCAATACATTTACGTACGCATGCTGCCGTCCATATGGCCTTGCTCAAAGTCCCATCAAAACTTGAAGCATAAAATGTCACGGTTCTCGTGAATTTCCCACAAGGAGTCAGTACTCTATGAAGGAGCCAAAAGTAAGCCCCTTCAATCCATTCCGCTACCGTGTACGCCGCACTGACAAATTCGAGTCAAAAATTATGCTTCCATCACTTCGTCAAACGTTACACATTGCTGACGACGTACCATATAAAGGAAAAATACAGAATAATGTTGTACACGAGCATGTCACCGGAGCGCAACTCCTGCGCTGTGTCATTCCCCCTCATCCCAGCTCCAGCAAGTCCCAAGATAAGAGCAATGGAGAGCAACAAGACGTGTCGAATGAACGTTTCCGAAAATCCCCCTTCTTCACCCTGACGCACAGAATAGAGCAAGTATATATGCAGTCATTCTGGTGTTGTGACCAATAAGGTTTACTTACCCTACACGCTCGGCACCAAACTTCTTTCGAAAAAAGTGTCCCCGCGGCACCCGCTCGCGTGAGCACTCCCGAGTGCGTGCTCGTGATTGTATCCCAGCGAGGCCGTCCCGGTGACGTCTTCATGTACTGTAGAGGATTACCGCCACCTCCTAATCCTAACGCGCCTCCCCAGATTCCTGCCCCTTCCTGCGTCGTGTCCGGAGGTGGTTTATCGTCGATAACGCGGACACTTTTTGTCGTTCGCAGCGGCACTTGCGCGCCGATAAATTGATGCGAATCGCGCTCCATGAGAGGTGGAAGCTGCTGGGGAGGCATCATATCGGCCTCAGAAGTCTGGTACACGGGCAATCCCGAGTCGACACCGCCGCGGGCGGGATATTCCATTCCTCTTGTCTCATTACTACTTCCACTCGCGGTTGTCGGTGACGCCACCACGGACGACGGTGAAAACGATACATTACCGTCGGATACGGGTGTCCTTGGAGTGGAAGAAGGCTCCATATCAGCGTCCTTCGTCGATGAAACAGCGGGGTCCCGTAACCTGGGGAGGTCGCAGGTGTCGTTCCTTTTGCGCTAGATTGGCATGCACAACCACCAACAGACACGTGTTAATCAAAAGGATCGCTTTAAATATAGTACAGCTATACGATACATGCCGTATAGAGTGATCAACTGGCCGAGAAAACGTGTTCAGTGAAACCGACCAATCTTTTCTTGCATGTTTTGAGAACAATCCAAACGGATGTACGCATGCGTGAGAAGCCAGTAAGCAGCAGACAGAAAACCAGTATGCTTGGAATTAGAAAACCAGAGGAATTTTTACCTCGTTGGCAGTGTATTGATAAGCGCCGAAGTTGAGAGCAATCTTTGGCTCTATTACATGCAACACGCTCTCTGCTTCGCGAGCGTTACGGAAGTAACTTTTGACTAGTGAATAAGAAGAATGACAAAACCCAACTCATGGAGACGACGGCTGCAACAGATGCAGCGATTTATCTACCAACAGAGTCCTGAACCATACTATAAAAACGCACAGGGGTGAGTATGCCGGCAATCAGAGCATGAATATCGACTCCCTACTCCTCGGACTGTTTTTGCAACTCAGCATTGTCGAACCCAGCAGTGTTCGGGTGCCCATCATGTAAGAGACGAACAGGGTTGACAGGCAGCTGATAGGAGATGTTTAAGGCTTTGAGGCATTCAACTGCGTGCATGACAAACGCTCCATACGAACTCCAGACATCTAGCCCGTCCTGCCAACCCAGATTATGAGTGATCCAAAAGCTTAGCGTCAGCATATTATCGGGGCCTGGGCTTGCAGAGTCCGTCAGTAGCGCCAGTTCTGGGCGCCACTGTCGACTGTGGGTTCTTAGATATTCGACCATGTGCTGCTTTAGTCGATCGATCTTTTCAGCCGACGTATCATAGGAGATGTTAAACTTGACAATAAATGTAGCTGGTTTAGATCTCTTGTGATTTTCGACGATCTGGCGAGCCATAAAGGAGTTAGGGACGATAAATTTCTTCCCATTCAATCGGCGAAACGTTGTAGTGAGTACATCGATTCTGTCCACAACAAGAGTTTCCCCATTTAAAAGTGCGGGGGATGTCACTCGTTCAGCAACTGCATCCATATCGACAACCTAGACTACATCACAAGGCTTGTAATGGAAGCCCACTCCGGAGACGACTTACCATCGTACGGCTGCACCACAGTGAGGAAAATCAGAGAGCTCAAGAGGTCTTGCAGAGTTCCTCCGATGGCAAAGGAGAGCGCGATAACAAGAGTCCCTGCAGTACGAGTATTTGTTGCTATAAACATCTGGACTTGCCCGCAAAGCAGCGATTTCAGGAGAAACTCACCTATTGGTACAAATACTTCGGTCAGAGCTACGTCCCAAATTGGCAAGACAATTATAAGAGAAAGCAAAAGAGAAGCTGCCCCGACGACGTAATATATCGCCTTGGAGACGGACTGATGACAGCTCTCCGTCTCTCTCAAGCTCTTATAGCGCCTGCAATGTTGTGGATATCTATACAGTCAACCCGTAGAATGCGCCAACTTAAACTAATTGATTACGTACCGCAATGTATCCTGCAATTCGGAGGCAAACTCATCATATTTTACTGACCCATCCCCGTTAGAATCGAAACGGGCGATCGCTCCTGGGGTCATAACCTTACCCAGCACAAGGAACAGGTGAGCTCGGGTGATGGTCCCTTTAGGGGTCTTCTCTACGGCGTTTGGCGCTTTTCTGCCATCAGAAGACATAGAATACCTCCCAAAAAGATTATTAATCACCCCAGGCTTGGATTTTGCACCACTAACAGTCTTGGGAAGCGGACCTCCCTCACTCGACGACTTTGCAACACTCTCTTGAGCAGAGCTCGAACCACTAGAAGTGAACCGTCGTTCATCTGAACATTCCTGCTTCGATTTTTTCCCAGTTTCAAATTCGACTATTGCGTCTCCACTGGTTTGATCCTTTTCCTTTTTCGCGTCGTCTAGCTTTTCAACATATACCGCATCAGATGCCGAGACGAACGTCGTCGCAACAGCACTTCCTTCTTCCATTTGCATGGCTGCTCTTTTGGCAGTTTTTCCAGCCTCTCTAACAACATCGTGTGGCAGTTTTGTCAGCCTCCGAAAAACAGACTCAATGAAAGGGTTTAGGTCCTTCCCCCGTTTAATGGCTACGGGCTCTCCACGGGCATCAGGCAAAGTGAAATCGGTGGCCCGGATGTAGTTTAACTTCTCCGTTAGGGACGCTTGTTTCTGCAGAAGTAGACTTTCAGTCGTTTCCATATCTTCCGGTATCTCGGCGGCCCAGTCTTCATGGGTGGCTGCGGTCAAAATAGTTGTCCGATGGTTGATTCCAGATTCCGGCATCGGTGGCATTACATATCATACCTCTGTGATAAATGGCGTCTTTCCGGAAGGGAGTCATGAGCAACTTTGCAACGTGCATCCGCTTCAGAAGCTGCGTATCGCAAGATTGTACGCAGTATCGATTTCCAATGTACGTTTGCTACACCAAAGTTGCTTGGTACCTACTTCATCAACTTTTTCTTCATAGTTAGACTTTAAGACATTGGAAAGAATCCATCGTTGTACGAATATCCTTGCTCCGTCTACGACAGTTAGAGCCAAAAGTGTTGCCCAGAGCTTATCCAACCATCTCCTATCAGGACTTATGTCGAAGAAGGGTCGATATGCAGCCCACTGCCAAGTCAGAACAGAGAACACGACGAGGGGTTATGCTACACCGGCGGCACTATCCATAGCAGCCAAAACTTACACCAAGAGCAATCCAGAGCACTTTCCCCATCGTCCCGTCGAAACTCGACGCGTAGAACGTAAAGGTGCGAGAGTATTTACCGCATGGGCGACAAGCTCTATGTAAGATCCAGAAGAATATGCTTTCGACCCAAGAAAGTACAACATAGGCACCCCTGCGTAATACAAACAAGACAAAGTACCAGTACCTGGTGGTTGCCTCTTACTAAAAACGTGGGAGAACGTACATCAGAGCTGCAATGTAGAGTAGGATCATATGGACTTCGATGCTTCCACTCTCCCAATCTTGTGTCGTTTCATCTTCGCTAAAAATGAGGCCCACAATTCCCAAGGCAACGGCTAAAACCACGACAAGGAATTGTCGAAGGACGCCGAACGCGCACGATCCATCTTCGCCACAGCAAGTTTCGCGGCACGTTTTCCGGGGGTTCCGCGTCGCTCGCCGAAAAAATGCAGCCGGGTCAGCAAATATACCTTCCTCATACTGGAGAGGGTTCCCACCCCCTCCTAACCCTAAAGAGCCTCCCCACACGGCCTCTTCGCCCTCTTGAGCGTTTTGTCCGGGAAGCATCAGTTGCGCAAGTCGGTTCTCGTCCGTAATTTTAGGCACGCCGGTGTCCTGCAAGGACACCGACGGCGGTGGTGCTGTCTTCTTGGGTTGAATCGTCCCTGGCTCCTCCATTATAGGCGGAGAAACCTGCGCTGGAAGTTGGTCGAACGCCACTTCCTCCTCGTCATCCTCCGGTTGATGAGGAGTTTGACGTTCCATAGCAGCTTTCTGTTCCTCCCCTTCCCCAGGAGGAGGAGGGCGAGGATGGTCAGCAACGCCCGTCGTTCCGTCGGACATTTTTTTTTTTTTTTTTGGTGCCGGGTCAATCTTGAACCACCATCAACACTTTGGGGACAAGGGGTTCAGAACACCACCATGTTCTTGAGGTCTGGGCGCCGCGGCTTCACAAACCCAACCGCACAATTCAAACTGGGTACCACACACATGGGGGTTTGGTGGTGGGACAATCACTTGTGTCTTCAACTTTAACTATAGTAAGTACCCATTAGCCGAGGGTACGCCTCCCTTCATACGCCGTATTGGGCATTACTAAATGCAACCACTTGCGCAGCATGCTACAGTTGCTCCGTTGCACCGAACAGCTTAGGCACAGTCGAAGATCCCTGACAAACAGGACCGGATCCGTTACCCTTAGATTAGACGGCGGCGATAGGAAGTAAAGGCATGAGAGAGGTAATTCATGGAGGAAGTGATAAGATGCCAAATATCGAATTAAGAACGTTGTGTTGGGCGGCTTGAGGATGCGCTAACTTGTGCAAGTTAGGTACCATAGATGAACAGTTTTGGATCCACCTTGTTGTAGTCAAAGCAACACATGTTTTCTTGTTGAATGGTAATTGTGCCCATAGCGCAGTCTTCAGAGTAAGTAACCTGACATCATGTTGGGTACAATTACAGATACTATATATTGATTCTATCAATAACGGCTTGGGTGAATTCAGAGCATCGCGCAGAGCCGCCAAGATCTCCGGTACGCCAACGACCATCTGCGATTACCCCTAAAGCTGCATCTTGAATGGCGTCAGCCTTCTCTGGATGGCCTACATGACGCAACATCATGCATCCTGAAAGTAACAGCGCAGTAGGGTTAGCTTTGTCTTGACCTTGGATATCCGGTGCAGTGCCATGCACAGCCTCGAACACTGAAGCATCTTCACCGATATTGCCACTGGGTGTAAGACCCAAACCACCGATAAGACCAGCAGCAAGATCGCTGGCAATATCCCCGTATAAGTTTGGCATAACCATAACATCAAAATAGGTAGGGTTTGCAGCCATTGTGAGCATCGCTTTATCCATTACCATCTCCTCATATTTGATATCCGGGTATTTGGCGGCAGCCTCCCGACAGCATTCCAAAAATAACCCATCAACGATTTTCCTGCATTGCCAATGGAAAGATGATTTCAAACCATAAAGTCTTCTCGAATGGAGAAAGTAATCGGAGACTTACATAATGGTTGCTTTGTGTACTGCACAGACAGTTTTTCGTCCATGTTGATGGGCATACTCAAAAGCGTAATGAGCAATCCTCTCGGAAGCATGGCGAGTAATGACTTTGACATTTTCTACCACGCCTTTGACAACCTGGACAGATAACCACAATTCAATTCATTAGTTTGAATAGATCGCTGTGTTTGAAATCACTTACTTCATGTTCAAGTCCACTGTATTCACCTTCCGTATTTTCACGGATAGTTACCACATCAACGTCCTTGTATTTCGTTTCATATCCCTTAACACTCACACAGGGACGTACGTTGGCATACAAGTTAAGTGCTTTCCGTAGGGTCAAGTTGAGCGATCTATGTCCCGTTCCTATCGGCGTCCCAAAGGGCCCCTTGAGGCCAACTCCATTCTGACGGACGGAATTCAACGCTTCTTCGGAAATGAGATCTCCATCTTTATTCACTACATGCCCCGAAATGATCTGATGGTCCCATTCAATGGGGACTTTGGCCACCTCAAAAATCCTCTGTACAGCCTCTGATATTTCCGGACCAATCCCATCACCCGGAAACAATGTTGCACGGAATGGCTCCCTTGGTGTAAAAGTGGGTCCTGTACTAAATGACCTAACATTGCGTGTATAAGCCAAATAACCCCGGGAATGTCGTGAAGCTGCTGAAGTCGCCACGCGGCGTCCACAGGTGATTGCTGCCATTTCCACACTCTGTCGCTTTCCTCGCTATGCTTCTAACAATACGCCGAAAGGGAGGAATATGAAGCCTAATCAGCAATATAAAGCCAATGATTGGACTCACCTCCAGGAGGGAACCGAGCAAACTTTTCTGGCTCCTTTGTGGCGCGGTACTTCAACGATGGAATCCAAGAACCCAAAGGAAGGGAAGAGTATGGTGAAGAAGATATGTAGAGGAGAAATTCAAGTATTTCATTTTTTCTTTCTAAGTGAAGCGGATTCACGCGTATGAAGTCAATGAGGCCCAACCCTGCGAGTGTACTGCAACACTTGAACCAGCAAGACACCGACATCATACACCCCTACGAATAATTCATTCATACTTATGAGAGAAAGCGTGGAGTTCAAGTACTTGATCACGGAATTTGCGGGGAATATTGCAGAGTAAAACTTGTGAAGGACTCATAACTCCATTCATTTTTGCAAACAGTACAAAAATCATTAGCAAACTAGCCACGAATCACTAAAATTTTCTCTAGTCCAAAAAGCAACCGATGATGTTTTTTTGTTCTTTTATAGGTCTTGACACACTTTGATACCTTGAACACCAGTATTGCTAAGGCCAGTGAAACGTGACTTACCATATGCACACACCCGCACAGTCGACTCAATGATGGTGTCAAGAGAACAATAGGAGCGGACCGTCTGCACAACTCTCTAGGAATCGACACTTCCCCCATCCATGCATGACATACCGGAGTCACCTGTGTTGTCGCTCCCGCCACTGGTACATGACATGCCCGAGCCATCCGCGTCGTCGCACTCACCACTGGAACACGACCTAGCCGACTCATCCCCATCGTCGCACTCGCCACTGGAACACGCCCTAGCCGACTCATCCTCAGTACTTCCGTTACTGGTAGATCGTTTATCCGATACCTCGTCGCGAATGGGACGCTCGTTTGGAAAACGCGTACTCCTGGTATCTTCCGGTTCACCGCGTGCGTAAGGAATTTGAATCTCATCGTCATCAGATTCGTCGCTGTGGGGACGTTGGTACGGGACATGCACACCGCTGTCGTCGCTATCGTCCTCACTATTCAACAGTCTTCTACGTTTGTTCCCTCTATCAGAGCAATCCGCGGCGACGTGGTCATCGCCCATGCACTGGAAGCATAGATTTCCTGCCGACGCGAGTTCTCGCTGAATGCTCATTTTTTGATTCTCATCCAATCTGAAATTCGAGTACGAACCACCCCTTACGTTGTTCATGCCGTAGCGCATCATTGTTTCCTTGAGTTTGGTGTCTTCGTCAAATGCATGACTCGACGCTTGAACGCTGGTATTCGCAGAGGAGCGTATCGCCTCGTCCAGGCGCACCCTTTTCCGGCAGAGTGTTCAGAAAAACGATCGAGTGGATTGCGCGCGGTTTTCCCTACATATTTTTTATTGTTCTCCAGTTCCAACACATATATTTGCTCGCGTTCTGCGTTGTTATCTTGAGCTTGTGTCGCCGCCATTTAATTGAGGGTTCATGGTGGCTGCACCAACGACCAAAGCAACCGATAAATTGTACAACACTATCACAGAATAGAGTAGATTCGCTTGTGTGGCATGGATCCGAACTAGCCAGAGTGCATTTGCATTGCATCTTGTGCTGTGGAATATGCTACTGCGCCCGCCATCCCAAAAGCGGGAAACGGCTCCCGAGAAAAAAAAATCTTTGGTTGAAGTATTTGTGAAGTTACGCAGCTGAATTTTGGCGCGCGAATGTGTGGTTTGGTCGCAGGATCGACGGGGTGGCTGCCGTAAATCGTTTCCAACAATTTTGTTTGATTCCCGTTCACTTTTCGCTCCCTTCTCTACTACGCTCCCTGTAGTACCCTCCGGGGGAGAGACGGAGCTCAGGGTTGAGTTGCAATAGCAAGAGAGACGGAAGGAGAGGAGATGGCGTCGTCTTCCTCAACGTCTCCTCAGAATGCTAAAGTGCTGGCTTCTTCGCTTGTTGAGGGCCTCGGAGCGACATTGTCCGAGACTCGCTACCAAGCAGTACTCGCAGAACTGACGGTGTCGACGCAGCAGAAAGTGCTCTCGTTCGCATTGGAGGCTGCTGTAGCCCGGGATGAAGAGCAACTGGCTGAATCGACCGTGAATGCGTTCCCACAGATAGTCAGCGGCGAGGATGCTTCAGCGTCGCTCTACGTTGTACACGACTCGTCAGAGGAGCAGGATGACGACGAGGTACAAGAAGACGAAGAGGATGATGTGGCCAGTGAGGACCGAGAGGACGACAAAGGATCTGTTTATGGTGCTAAACAGCATTCTGTATTCTCACAAGAGGCCGAGGGCGCGTTCGTTATTAAACACTCAGCACTAGGAGAATTCAGTTATCGCCGATTATCAAATTCGCATCTCAACACCTCGCCGTTCCAGCGAAGACTGTCTCAGTCGTATCAACAGACGGACAGGAAGGGTCCTCTTACTTCCTCCGACCTCGAGACGAGGACTCCCAAGCCACGGAAAACATCACAAAGTCGGATTCCTATTGAACCAGGCAACCTCTTGTATCACTACGCTCATTCGACGAGGACGCATGTGCTCACAAGCTCACTTGAACTAGCGCAATACTTGGAAGCTACAGGTCAAATGGTACACAGCAGTAGAATCGCATCAATTCTGTTGATCCCATGTAAGACATACTACGGACGAGGTCTCGGATGGATAGAAGTACAGATAGGACTGGTTTATGGTGACAATGATGCCGCTGAGAATAAGCATAGTCCGGACTCGGAAGCGCTTACTGACATTGATGTCGCTGTGTCGAAAATGATGGGGACATACCTTGCAGCCGGCATTGAGCGATTGCGCTCGCATGGAAAAGCGAACCAGAAGCTCCAAGCAAAATCTTCAGAAGCCCATCAGCTGCGTCGTTCATTAAAGTTGACGGGACAGCAGAAAAACACTTTGGAGAATTTGAATTACATGCGAGCAAAGGCGTTTGAATTCGCGTTGCAGTGTAAAGCGAAAGTGGAGAATGATAAGGATGTATGTGTAGACGGGACTTGGACACTCAAAGCATTGGCTCAATTTCTTCGAGAACTATCTTCAGACAACGGTAACGACGAATTGCCTCAGTTTTATTACAATCTCCTGTGCTTTGGGAGCGATCCAACCAAGTGGGGTACTGAGCCAACGAAACGGAAGGTTCCCTCATGCTCCTCCTCCAACGGGCTTGTCGCATGGGTGCCCTACGGTGACAGTGAAGCTGCGCATCACGAGGTCGCTCAAGTGAGCCAGAACAAGGCAGATTCCCTTGCTGCTGCGCTTGCGGCATCTAACGAACCCTTATGGTTGAATCCTGACTGGCGTAGCGACTATCGTTATCAGTCGAGCGTTGATTCGTCATTCCTTTCATCCGAAATCCCCTCGGAGTCGCGATTGTGTTTATATCCTATCAAGGATGCTTGCGGGAACACCATCGCGGGAATATCAGCGGCTGTTAGTGTGCCAACGGTTGATGACACCCGGATTGATCTGAATTGTACCGAAATCGAAGATAGCATCATGGAACATTGCATTATGGCCGAGCTTATCTTGCAATGGGTTTGTTCGGTGCTTTACGAAACATACAAATACCACAGTGACATCGAAGTCATGGCAACAGCGGCTGCGGCCTCTCTACATTGCAAGAATGATAACTTAGAGCCCGCAGGCAGCAACTCATTAGTGGTCAGCGAGTGGATGGCTCCAAACTACGAACGGCTGGACGGCTCTAAGACTTACCAGGAGTTTCCGGAGGGCTGCTTGTTCCAAAGTAATTCTTTGCTCTGGAATCATCTTCTCTCGAACATTGCCGAAGAATGTTTTAAGAGTTTAGTCTCGTCACTACCGTTCGTAGAGAATGGTGGAATTAGTCTGCTAGCTAGCAGTGGAGACTCAACTAGACTCCTTACTCAGTGGGGGAATCGAAAAATGGATGATATTGTCGATTCTGTAGCGTTTCCAAAACGCGGTTCTGTTTCACTGTACAAGCAAAAGGGATATACTGTGTTCCGCGCACTACAGAATCCCTTACTGAACGCCGACAACATCCGCTGGAAACAAGTGACTTCGGAAGCTCCCCTTGTAAGTGTACTTGGGGATGAACACTTGGCGTCTGTTGTGGCCCTGGTGCCGCTTGAGGAGGTTTTGCTAAAGGACGATTTTTCAAAGGGAAATGAGGAACTCTACTTAGCCCTGTTGATCGAGGATACGTTCACTGCTGACGATGGTCACTGCATAGATAAAATTCTGACGACTGTGCCACCGTCACTAGCGTCGAATGCTCGAAGGCGCATCAATGAGCTGTTCACAAGTGTGGTTGCCCGAAATGTGCAACATCCTCGCATCGTGTCTAGCGACAACTCCGTAGAGCGAGTGGGTGAACGGCAAGCAATCTTGCACGGCTACAGTACCAATTCTCTTGGCGCAGCCGTCTATATGGCCGATCACTCTTTCGGTACTCTTCATAAAACGTTTTCGATAGTCTCCGATGGGGAGGTATCATTGACGTCGTTACTGCCGCCTGAAGTGACCACCAGCGACAGTGATGTCTTTCAAGTGTATAATCGAGGGCAGGTTAGGTGCGATATAGTGGAAACGTTGTACAGTCATTCCGTTGCAGTATTGCGGACGGTGCTGCCACTGTTCGTCCCTATCAACGTCAACCCCACTAGTTCAGGCTCTGTCGACATCGGCCAGGTGGAACTGTGCGGTAGCTTGGTAACGTTTGAAAAGTGCCGTCTTAATGACCCTCGATACGAATTGCGGCGGCGACAACTGTTAAGAGAGAGAATCGCCTCGCTTTCCGAGGATTGTTGCCAATGTGAGGGAACCGGTAAACTGGCTAGTACGGAATCTGACATTGGCCCATACGTTGGGGAAACTGCTTATGGAGTGACGTCCTCGCCGTCCGTCCACTTTGCGGACACAGACGTGGAGAACAACGTCTCGAATGTCATAGCAAATGATGCAGACGAAGAGGAGGCGTTCTCTCCGACGCGATCCGTTCGTTCCCGGCAGAGTGAGTTCTCTCCATCAAGGACAGAGCGAAGTCGCACGATGGCTTCGCCGCAGAGCACAGTCCGTGAACTGCGAAACACTCCTGACGAGACAGGCGCGAGTTCCTTCTTGTCAAGAGTCTGCTTGAGTATTGGGACCGATTTGACCATGTGGATAAAGAAAGTTGGCTCAGGATGGTATGTGGTTGCGCGACAAATTCATCCCTCGGCAACGGAGCCGCTAAAGGGAGCATATTCCCGAATTTATCCCGGGCGAACATTTCAGGACTCTGGTTCGTGTCTACAAACTCTAGCTCGGGGAATCGAGGTTACCACGGGTTCATCGGTTTATTTCTCTGATTTGCTTTCCGTCTACAGAGGGGATGATGATTTCCCTGTAAACAACTTTCTCATACTACCGGTGGATAATCAGCACAGCCAGCTGGTTGTGGCGGTGAATAAAGGTAAGGAATACAGTGGAGAGGACTCAGACGAGCCGGAATTTAGTGAAACAGACCAAAAGACCATTCTCGACTTGCTGTCCCCGGTAGCCCGAGATCTTGCGTTTAAGCATACTCGTGAACAGGTCCAAACGAGCAGATCGAGTAAGATTTCTCGTCTGGCGGGATTGCAGAGCCAGTATGGGCGTGAAGGAGGTGCAGAATCTCAGTTGCAAACTCAAGCGTTGACGTATCGTCAAGGCCTCGAGTATTGCTGCATCCTTCAATATCTTTCTTCGAAAGAAGACATCGACCGGTTTGTAAGAGGTGATTTGGCCCACTTACTTCAAGCTGATGGTTGCACATACATCAGTCGAGACATGCAAGTTTTTGATGACGGAGGTTGCATTGCGAATGCTATCTTGGGCAATAAAGTGATACAGTTTCATACGGATAAACACTACCAAACATTGAGCATGCAAGATGTGGAAGCCCTTCAAAGCGTCTATTCGAGTGCGGACACAAGTCGCCGCTGGAACCGCTCCACGAATGTCATCGTCATACCGGTAACTCACAGTGCTTCCTCGTTGCCGGCAGAATCAAGAGATTACGGCGTAATACTCGTGATCAGAAACGGGGATCGAAGCAAGAGATTTTCAGCTGCTGAGATGAATGTTAGCTCATCCCTAGGTGCTCAGCTTTTTGCTATAGCTCGCCGCGAGGAAGCGAAAAGTGCCGAGCACTCGGCTGCCCAAGTCTTTGAAGACCATCTCCAAAAACGCCTATCCCAAGGACGGCAACAGCTGCAGGAAGCGCATCGTACCCGCAGCACATGGAAGGAAATGTACTTCCGGTTGTCTGAGTTCGCATCCACACTAAGATCTATTGCTCTAGTGCCCACGCTGATGCAGCCGTTGGATAGTGATTCGCTGTGGTACAGAGTGGCTCAGAAACTCAAAGCGGAAATCACGGATGAGAACCGCGAGCGAGTGGGACAGATAACTGGTGGATTTGGTGTTGTGAACAGCTATTTGCAGCAAGCGACTGAAGGGAGTGTGTCACTCGAAGCGTTGTATTTGCTACCTCATTTGGAAGGGTCGACTGACCTGGACAGCGTCTGCGAGATTAGAAGAGTGGATAGCGCTGTAGATCAGTGCACCTGCAGATGGACTTCGAGTAAAAACTCGGTCGACACAGAAAGGGCAGAACTTGCTGCTGTGCGGCAGGAGCGACAATCATCGACGGAGCGCGGAACTGATTCCGTCAGTGAGATACTATACTTGCCCTTTTCGGTCGTTGAGTCAAATGAACGCAACTTTGCTTCCCTCGTGCTAAAGCTCAGACAGGCTGTGGAGATGTCGACGGAAACACAGGAAAAATCTATTTGGGATGTTTGCTCTCAAACGGCTGTAACAACACTCCGCACTATCGTTCAGGACTGTGCTCTTTTGGCGCTGGCTGAATTGAATGCTGAGAGCGAGCAAGCGATACAGGAGCTGAATTCGACGCTTCGTGATAAGGAATACGAAATTTATTCCACCGGATCCAATCTGAATCACTATGAGAAAGTCGTGGAAGCGGCGTCGCCGCTACTCTCTATATCAGCATCCGCAGCATCAGCGGATGTTCTTGGCGACCATCTTAAGACATTGTGCGAAGCGGAAAGGGTCGTGGTTTTGTTTCCGCGAGTGAACGAAAACGACAAGCTAACTGATGAGTGGTACAGTCCGGTGGACGAAACATTCCTGTATAAAGAGGACCAAGGAGTGATTGGGAAGTTTCTCAAGAATGCATACTCTTCGGAGAACGACAGTCTATTTTGTGCTTTCTCTCGCGTTGATTCTGTCCCGCAGAATGCCGATTTTGATTCCACTCAGGATCGTCTCGCGGATCATCTAGTGAGCCTTGACATGTATGCTATCTCATCCGAACTGGTGTCGAACTCATCTGCACCAATTGCTGCCCTTGTGCTGGTTAACTCCAAAAAGGACTTAATGGACAGCGGCGATCCAATTCAGTTCTTGCTTCGACTAGCAGGATATACCTTAAAGCATGTAGCAGAAATATCGTTGCTCTGGCAAGCTGTTGAAATGCATCATAGAGAAGATCAGGCACTTCGTAGGTTTATGAAGCTAAATCTACTGGAGGATTCGAACTTATGTCCGCTGCGTGCATCCACAGATTCTAAAGAGCAACAGGACACTCCATTCGCGGAAGAACTAATGCGACAAGAGGTCCCAGTCGACTTTCGGAAGGTTGTTGAAAATTTCGAAACCTTCATCGAGGCTAGTAACGTTACTATTTTATGTCCCCTTGGTCTTGCTTATGCCTTTATCGACGGGCTGCATTGTGGCTTCGCAAGTCGTGGAGTCAAAGCACGGGATCAGTACACCAGAAAAGATATATTTATCCCTGTGCATAGCCTGGTGACATCACTTCGACGCATATCAAAAGAAATCGCTGAAAAATTGGAGACCTCAACCCGAGTCGATTGCCGTGGTGATTTTAGCTTACCGGACTTGTATTCGGAGCTCGAGGAAGCTTCTTGGTCGCTTGATAAGGGTGATCCTGCTCTCGCAGCATTAGAGAGCTTGGAACTACGCTGCTCAGCTGTGCAGACTCAATCTTCAGTTATCGCCGCTTGTCCAATTGGTGTGACCTTGTTCACGCAACCGTTCTCGGCACGCAACCCGTCCGGACATTTTATTTTGAGAGTTTGTAGAACTGCACGGTCAGATCGTACGCGGTCTCCAAATGCCCCCTTTTCCACTACCGATAAGCATGTTATGCTTCATACTGCAGCATCTTTATCTCAGCCTATTAGCTCCGTCTTACTCTCCTTTTCTGCAAGCTGCGCCGGTTCTTTGGAGAATGCTTTGTCTGCATCACTTGAAGAGAAGCAGGAAGCAGCAAAAGAGCTCGAGTCTCAATTGGGTCGATTCCGTCAATCGGCTCAAGTGCGAAGCTCCTTTATGGAACTGGTTACTAAGTGGATAAGTGTCTTTCTACGAAATCTGCGAGACGTGAGTGCGGTATCTTCCTTTTCTGACGAAGAATCTCTCGAAAAAACACTCGGGGCTGCACAAGAAGAAATTGGGGTAGCGAGGAATGAATTTTGTCGTTCATGTACCTCTGCAGCACACCAGTTTGGTAGAAGCCTGATTGGTGCTGATAGTGCTCTCTTATGGGTCCGCTCAGACGAAGATGGGAGTACAATGTGGGTACCATGGGTGGATAAACGCGAGCAACATCATATGCATGCCGGTGAGAGCTCACTTGTTCAAAGCTGTTCAGAAAGCGGTGTCGTGATGACATCCCAAAACATTTACAAGGATCCGCGCTTCCATGCTAAAGAGTCTCATCTATTGCGAACACTAATTGAAGAGGTCACCGGAGAGGAAGGGCTTGGATCGATCGTGTGCATACCGTTGACTACGAGGCACAGTGGTACTACTTCGGCTATTCTACAATGTTGCTGGAGTGCGTCTTTATCAAGCGATGAGTTATCTGTAGTTGCAAGACACGCAGGGAGCGAGTTTTCTCCCTACAAAGAATCTCTAGTATTACCTTTAGTTGGCGACGATATACTTCGGCAAATTCTTCGAACTATACGTGAAAAGTTTGAGACGGAAGGGGAGCTCGGAAATACACGCCACAGTATAGAGGAACTAGAGCAGGAACTCAGTCAGTACACTAATCTCCAAGAGACCGTGACGAAGTCATCGAAGCAGATCACCGATTTACACAACCGCATTGAGCTACTGGATGTCACGCTTGAGAAGTACGAAAGAGTTGTCGGCATGCTCACAGGACTGCTAGCCGCAGAGGGTCATGAACAGGCGCTGTACCAACCATTAGAGCCTCGACCTGACTCATCGCTGTCGACAATCGATAGAGGTCGGCCTTTGGAGTGGGTTTGCCATTCCCTTTGCGACGTCGTTGGTGCCGAAAGTGTGCGCATACTTCTTTACTGGAATTATTCTGGCGAAGACGCTGACGGCAGACATTCAGCCGTGTTAGTTCCTGTAACCACTGCGGTTCCACGCCATGCCCAGAGACCTCATCTGGATGTGGATGATTATGAAGAGTTTGCTCTCCAGACAATGATTTACGATATTTTAGGCATCCGGAAGAGCACAAGACTAAATGTGGAAGACATTTTTGCTCGAGCACTCCCGGTTCCTCAAGAAGGTCCGATAACCAATTCTCTCTCAGGAAACTGTTGCGTCAACGTTGATCCCTTGTACGTCGCCGACTCCCAAAGATCTCAAAGCCAGAAGCACTTGGACCCTGTTGTCGTGGCTCCTATCCGGATGGATGGTGAGAGGGGAGGGGTTGCGAGTTATTCAAATGCAGAGGTAACTCGCAGCTCTCGGCAGTCGATCGTAAATCAGAGTGCGAGGAACTTCGAAACCATGATCCCTTCACTTCCTTCCGGAGTATTTGGAGTAATCGAGGTCGTTGGGAAGCGTATGCCCCACGAGGTTACCTCAGAAGATGCGGAAGAATCATTCAGCCAACAAGATGCGCGCTTCGTATGCGCAGCGGCCGATGGAATTAGTCGTTACATGGAATACTATCTAGCGTCTGAAGCAGCGCAGTGGTATCATGAGATATCTGAGGAAACTCAGGAAGAGCTCGATCGACAAAGGGAAGTAGCAGGCAGTACCTCGCAAGCACTAGATAAAGCTAACGAGTCCATCGAAGACCTAGAGCAGAAACTGCGAAACGCCGAGGAAGTAGAGAAGGAGAAGAACTCTCTAGAGCAAAAGACTCAGGAGCAATCCAAGCAACTGGAGAAACTAGATAAGTCCAATAAAAAGCTTGAGAAACGGTTGGAGGATCTTAAAGATGCTTCCATGAAAGCTTCGTATCATGACAAGGAGAAGATAAATGAGTTGCAGCAGAATCTTGACTCTGCCAACGGAGAAATCGAAAGACTGCGATCCGAACACGACAGCTTGGTTAACAAGAAGGATTCTCTAAAGCGTCAAAGGGCAGATTTAAAGCATGTATTAGGTTTAGAAAGAGACCGTCTACGCGAACAGGAGCGGAGAGCCAATGACGCTGAGGATGGTCTGGCAGACACCAGGAAACAACTGGAGGAATTACAGAATGAGAACGGTGACCAACGAGAAGCTATCAACCGTCTTCAAAGAAGCTTGGACAGCTATGAAAAAGCTCTGAATTCTGCCCTTGAGGAGAAAAGGAGTTTAAGCGACAAAGTGGAACAACACCGGAAGGACTGGCTGGAGAGTGATCAGGAGTCGCGAAGGCTCAGAGATAAGCTAAACGATGTTGCAAATCAACTACAAAGACGGGAGAAAGAGCTTCAGCGTGCACATGACCTGATTGCATCACTTCGAGAGGAACTTTCCGCCGCTGATAAGATGGCGGCAAAAGCATGGCGAGTCCCGGTATAGACTGAGAGCACAGATCTTCTTAAGACTCTTTGTTGTCTATTGAATAGCCCAAACGCTGTTTGTTCCAGCGAATCTACCCAAGCAGCGCCAAGGGGATAGGAGATTCCAATACCCCCGGGCACTACTCTTGGGAAGAAAGGCGCGAATACTACGTCCCATTAGCTTTCATATCTTAGCCACTTACGTACTTCGCTGCCTACTCGACAGTTTTCTGTCAGTAGCACTTGCAAAACCAGCAACACCCTATGCCACCCTCCTACATCACTATGCCTAGCTAGCTATACTGACCACTGTGTTAGCCCTCATCGTTGCTTCTCCTTCCTGCGAATCAAAACAGACGCCGTATAAAATTGCTCTCTCTCTCGCGCGCCCCATCGAGCGCCAGCAACAGCTTAAAGATTGCCTTTGTATTACTGCACCTTTCGAGTGATTATCCTCTAAATAAACCAGCCTGAACGTGTTCTCCGGACTAAACAAGATAAGGCGTTCAAATTCATCCTCCTCGTCTGTACTCGCTACGAAACTAAAACGACAGATCACATCGCGAAGGCATCTAGACGTTTCGTCGTCTCGGTTGCGCAATTTGAGGATCCGATCCAGCTGCAGATATGAAGCTCAGTAACAGAGTTTCTTTAACACCGTTGACAATTCAGTCGCGTCTACTAACATTTAGTAGGGCACACTTCGAATGAGGCCGACACATCAACCAACACACAGAAATCCTTAAAGTTTCGGAGAGTCCTTGTGCTAAGGAAGCCATGATGACTTGACTCCACAAAGAATCGTCAAAGGGTTGATCGATAAGAGCTGTTAGATATTAGAAAAACGGTGGTCGATCTATATATCAGGGCTACAGTTGCAAACTTACCTGGCTTGAGAGAGGAGACAAACGATGCTAGGCCACCAACTTGAAAGCGAGAGATGCATTCGAACGACAAAGGGTCACGTAAGCAATATAGGGCAGGCAATTCGGTAAAAGGAGTGGGTTCATATCGTTCAGGGAGCGTGTGAATACCGTGCTTGTGCAGAAAATCATGATCTCTTACAAGCCAAGCATTTAGTGCAAGGCGGCCTGTAGAGTCAAGCAGTTGTCGCGGGGCTTCAGCTATCCGAACTTGCTGTTCATAAAGGAGGTCATTCCATCTGAATGGCAAGTCAAAATACTGGCTCTGATTTAGGCTACTGTTTTCTCCCCAACACTCCTTTACCTTCTCAGAGGACAGCATCATTGTAGTTAAGGCTTCCGCAATAGGAGGACTAAGACCACACCATCCACCATACACATCGTCGGACCCCAAATGAACTTTCAAAGAGCATGATGGAGCCTTCATACAGAGCCACTGCAACCCCCGTCGATTTAACATCGAAGCAGCACGAGAATCTTCCATTTCTGTCACACTCTGCACCGCTGTTGACCATCTTGTCAAGGAATCAATACCTTCACGCAATAGATGTTTCTCATGAACCAGCGACTTGGACTGCTTTGCTTGATACAAGGAGAGGCAATGCATACTTCCTAGGCAATGAAGGAGAGACCCGGAGACGTCCTCATAACCATTTCCTGAAAATCCCTCCGCTGCGACTCTACTAAGCCATACAGTAGTAGCCCGCAGGCATTTCTTCAGCCGCCCAATTAGCCCACTTCTCCCATTCAAAGTGAACAGAACCCAGAGCGCAACCAGAACAGATCTTCCATGTATGGGTGGTTCCAAGGCAGCACCATCTATGTCGCACCAGGAGTGCACAACATCTTCTGCCAACCTTTCTACTGTTTCCGGATTTAGAGGTTTACCCAAATAGGCTTTCACTTCATCTCCTGCATGCACGCTATCAAATAAGATATGTGGATGGTCGAAGGAGTGCGTCAAGGTTTCTTTTTGCAGAAAGTGACAACACGCAACCACCAAAGCTTCCCTTTCTTTGCCACCTTTGACGCAATCGTTGATATACCACAAAACGAATGATGCGCTAGCTAAAGTATTGCTCAGCAAAGTTGATCCACTATTCGCAGTCTCAGTATAACCCACTAAGTAGGCAGTCATGTTAGAAAGCTCTTGGAATATGGAAACTGTCGCCACACTTCCCAACGAACTTAAAGTTGGCAATTCGTCGGGGTGCTCCAACAGAAGTAACGCCGCATTCGCATGTTTCGCCAATTCGCTGTGGGTGGCAGAGCACGTCTCGCTATATTTGATGGCAGCACACAGCAAAGCCGCAGTATTCTTATCAAAATCCTCCGCTTTGTCAAGAACGCTCTGAAGCTTCTCACACATCACAGTAAACGCGCTTGAGAGACCATACGCAGACTTGAAGACAACCGAAGGAAGGGTGGCTGAGCCATCGTTTGATTTGTTGTGCAAAACGTCACCAAAACATGCGAGCCCACCCCAAGACAAGCTATCAACCGATTGTTCTTCGAGAATTGGAGGAGAAAGCCACAGGGTACCTGGGCGTTTAGTGACTTGCTGCGGCGGACAGCATGAAAAAGCTCTCAGATACAATACCCATAGCCAAAAATGAGCAGCCGCAGCCGAATGCAACTCTTCCATTAGATTAAGTGAAATGCTTCTGCTATTGCGGCTGCCCCATCCGTAGGAGGAAAGTTTCCTCATACAATGAAACGCACCGTAGGATTCGCCAATAAGGCGGAGGAGCAACGACAAGAAATGAGAGACCCTCCAAGCTACCTTCCACTCGGACAGCGATTCTCTGACACTGTAAATATATTCAAGCATCACTGACTCTGCTGTGGTGCTAATTTCAGTGCTCCATAATATCCGTGCATCTAAGTAAGTCACCCATGCATGGAAGCATGAATTTGGCTCAGGCTTTTCCACCAAAGTTTGACGAATCTGTCGATAATCGCTGACCTCGAAAAATGCACCATAGCCCGCGCAAAGAGAAAGAAGCATTCGCCTAACCAGCGGAGAACAGGATCCATCCTTTTTGATGCGTTGACGCAGGTACTGGACGGACTGCCGTACGGGAGGAAAATCCTCGCGCCGAGCGGAGTCTGGTGTAGCCTCCATAATTCGGCGCAAGTCTTCATGGGCCACACACCGAAATGAATGGGAGGAATTCTCTTGATGGTAGTAGGAAGGATCATTCTCACTCCATGGTGATAAGAGTTTTCGGACATAATGATGTGCATCACGGTGAATGGGATCCTTGCATGAGAAGAAAGTCCCGCCACGGAGTACGCTCAGCACCATCCACATAGTATCGTCTTCGGACAAGTTTCCATCTTGTCTTGTAGTAGAATCACACAAATTCCAGCCAGCAGTCCACCTCCCTCGGTTCTCATCACAGCCAGAGGATTGTAAAATATCTTCAATGGTGCTCTGAGCATAACGGCTACCATGTAGTTCTTTTTTGGCCTCTCTATCAAAAAGTTTCTTTCCCACTGGGCTGGATAGCTGCACTCCCTGGTGAGGCGACGCGTCCTCACTAGTGATGGACTCCAGGGGCAAGAACTCGCCATTTGAATCTCCAGTTGGTGCTGGCTTTTGGTTGTCTTCAAGTTCGGATCCAAGCGATCCTCTCGGTTGTAAAGTGTAGCACCCAAACTCTAAACCGCCAGGTACAGCTCCATCGCATGGTGACCCACGCTCATTGGAAAATGTAGATTCAAAGCGCCCACGCTTGAGCGCGCTTAGAGCAAAAGCGGCAGCCGAATGGCTAAAGTGCGGGGGTGATGGCAACACATCCGCAATGGTTTTACACTCCGTAGTGCTTAGCTCAAGGCTGTGGTAACCTCGGGAGATGAGCATCGTAAGCAATCTACAGATGATGGTTCCGAACGAGCTCCCATGATTATCAGTTTGACTCGTGAGTTCGGAAGAAAATCTTGAGCTAGAAGAATACAAGGATTCGTAGGCTCGTTCACCTTCGCTGTCGCTAACGTTCAGAGCGAGTATTTCATCCGCTTTTTCAGGATCTTGCTCTAGAATACACCTGACCGCAGCCAGTCGCAACAAGAAGTCCAACAATTCGCTTTTATGGGCAACGTCATCACTTGAGTCTTGCAGACTACCATACAAAACTTGCCGTTCTAGTTCGGTTAAAAAGGCAATAAGCTCCGGTAAACTATTAACGCGCATTGAGTCGTCACTTTCCTTCCCATCCTCACCTGGGACAGCAACACGTAATTCTGCTTGCTCATGCTCAATCTGTTCTACCGGTTTATTCGTCCCTCTATTGCGGACGCCAGTGTCCTCGCCTGACTCAGAGTTGACACACCAACGCTGCGTTCGCCCCGCTCCCATTTCTTCATCCAAAGCATATCCTCCGCTAGCCACAATTGAGTCGTCGGTGGTATCGTGGCTAGACGATGCAGCTGCCCCAGTGACTCTTTCTAATAGATCTACTACAGGGAGTTCCAAGCGTTCGATAACTCGCTCAAGTTTGGAAGCGAATCCTTTCGTACGCTCAATGAACACCTGTAAGGCTTGATGCCCCATCTTCTCAGTGGTAGACTGATGAGACGCAGCATAAGCGGGATGAAAATAATATGTGGTCAACGCGTTCAAGGGTGATTCATCACTTTCAAACGGTCGTGGGATTTCGCAATCTGATACATTGTCTGAAAAATCGCTTTCAGCCCCTTCGTCGTCATCCATTTCAGCTTGTGGAAAATCGGCAAACGGGTCAAACAACTCCTCCGTATTACGAACCTCCATACCTGGTTTTTTATCGCCAGTATGCCCATGTCTTTCCCGAAGTAGTACTTGGAAATAGTGCTGCTGCGGCGCCTTTGGAGTCACGAATGCATGATAAAACGACAATTCGTTATTGTAAAACCTTAAGGAAGAAGGACAGGGATACCGTGCATGGTAGTTTACTAGTTCAAGAAGGTGGAACCGGTCCCGATTTTCGACGGTCCAAAGTATTGTATCACCACCCCTCGAACGCTTGCCTAGCCAAACAGGACGAGGGGAAGCACCACTGCTATTGTCACTGAATGGCGGGTCCATGCGGGCGTATCGGCTCCGCAGAAAATCCAAAAAATGTTGACTTAAACGAACAAAATAGTTTTCTAAAGGCATTAAGAGAAAAATTGTTTCGCCCACAGTCCGTATCATTAGATAACTAGTGCCAATAGCACAATCAATGCATACGTCGATGCAGGTCCTGATCATCGCTGTCGGATCACTATCATTACCAATAGAGCCAGCCATTGATTTTTCTTCGTCCCTATCTTGTGCACTTTGCGGCCTGATGAAATAGTGACTTAGCCATGCAACTAATAGATCTTGGGTTTCTTGCTTTAAGTCTGCCAGGTTCTTACGTCGCTGACTACGGGCTAGCAAGCCTAGTATGGTCATCACCACCAAATTCATCAACATATAGGATTTAACCTCACTTGTACCATCCATCCGGATCAAGTCGTGCATCGCTCTATGCAGCAACTGGCCGTAGAGCATAACTCTGTAGTCATGAAGAGCTCGTTGCCAGATCCGTAGAGACTCTATAACTCTCTGAATTCGATCCGCTTGATGCTGGCACAGGCGCCGATGATTGCGAGATACTTTCAGATTGGTCTCAATGCTGTCTCTCTGTCTAACAAGTGAAAAATGACGTAGTTTATGCTGCAGAGTGGTCGAGAATTGAGTCTTGATGGCCTCCTGCAGCTTCCGTAGAGTCTCTCTAGCGCGCCGTCGTTCCTCCATATCTCGATCCTGTCTCCGATGGAGGCCTCCCCGCCCTCCACGGCCTCTATATCCACGGCCACCTCGTACAGTGCCCCTGTAGGGGCGCTGTATACGGCCTCGAAAAGGAGGCTTCCGGCTGGGAAAGGAGCTTCCACGGCCTCTTCCCCCTCTTTTCCCTCTATACATCACTTTTCATGAGATTGCAACATGAGTAACTACTATTATGTATAACTATACACCCACAAGATGATTCAATTGGGATCAATAATACATCGTGAATGGAGCACATAAGTAATCGGACAAACATTTCGTCTACTTTTCATTGCCTTGTTTTTTGCACATGATAGACAGCGTCATTGCATTGTATGTATGTATGTATGTATGTATGTATGTATGTATGTATGTATATGTGCCATTTGCCGAGTTTCTTTGCATGATGTGAATAGGGTTTGGGGATTGGTTGAATAACCAGCATGTGCCGTGTATGGCCATCAACAGCCTCCTAATCGAAGTTACAAGAGGCTGTACTAGATGCCACGGCCCATGTTACGAGTGTGGTTGTTTCTTGAAATTCCCTCTTGTCGAAAGCAAGACACGCTACTGGATGATCTTCGCCCCGAAGTTAAGAGGCGCTTGACGGCAGCTTTTGAATGTCGCCTAAGGAGGACTTGGAGAGAGGAAAGGTGGTAAATTATTATTTTCCAATGCCGGGATGAATCAAAGTATTCAAATGCCGAGGTACATCGCAGCACTCGAGACATCAGGGAATTTTCTTCAGGGATATTTGCTCGAGTGGTTGGGATTGAAACGGATCATCCGCAAAAGATGCAGATGAGCCCTTTTGCCAACAAGATTGTACGCACTTCGTGTGCACTGCGGGTGATGAAATTAGTCTACATGGAAATTCCGGATACCCGGCGCCATGATATATCTGAGGAAACTCAGAAAGAGTTCGACCAACCAATGCTGATAGGAGCCTATGTCCGCCACAAGCCCTAAAGAATGCTTAGTCAATCGACGATCGGGAGCAGACATTGCGAATAGCCGGGGCGAGAAAACCTCTCAAGAGCAATTCAAACGACTGGAGGGATTTGGTGCGTCCAATAAAAGCTTGGTAAGAGTTTGGATCCTCCAAATATGCTTCCATGGAGCTTCGTATCATGACAAGAAGATACACTTGTACATGATAGGTTGCGGGACCGAACCACGAACAAGAAGTATTCCAACAGAACTTCAGGGTGCCCTGTTTGGATTGCATCACTTCGAAAAGAACTACCTCCGCTGATAAGATGGTTCTGATACGAGACGCGAATACAGTATGAGTCGACCACGAGAGTCTGAGGGTGAGACAGTCAAACACTGTCTGGGCTGGGATTCTCCCGTGGAGTGATCGAACCAGTACAGTGGGTAGTTAACAGCAGGCTTCTCGGCCTACTTACGACTGCGTGTCTCGGGAAGCGTACTCAATGTTAGTGCTAATATCTTGAAGTCAACACTGCAGAGTGTACGTCGTTTACACCAGTACTCGCTCCTCGATCGCGAAGAAATATTTTGTCGTATACGGCGAGATACACAACCTGTTTGTATTTTCTAATGTGTCTCCTACGACCATAGTACAACCGGAACCTTTCCAATTCAGTTCGAGCACTTGCGCATAGTGTGAAAACTCGTCGCCCCCGGTATGGTGTGGTGGAGTGGACACTGAGCGGTGCGGCGCGCTGTGAGGCAGTGAACCTTACGCTGGATTCCGCTCCAGGCTTTTGATACCTACTATCATAGTACGCATGCCCTACTTTGGTTTGTATGTCCCAGCCTGGGGAGGGATAAAGAAAAGAAAAGAAGGAGAAAAACTGCATTCTTACGTATTGAACGTTGGAACGCAACTACACCTACCTAGTCACCCGTGTCGGGTGATGAGGATCTTGGGGCGACTCCACCAAGCAAGAAAGAATGGGCGATAAAAACACTATCCCCACTAGTGATACTGTTCGTAATTCGAGAGAACGAAAGGCTCCTGCATATGGAATATTTCACCACCCCTACCACAACTACACGGGCCAGAACAGGACGGGCTGGAACTTCCGACTGGCCAAACAGCAGCAGCATAGAGAGAAGGGCTCTCCCGGTCCCTTGGAATGGCGGAGACCCATGGAGCGATTGCTGCTCCAATTCTTGAGCATATTCCTTGTACTCACTACAACGAATGCGCATGCGTATGCGTATGTGCCTGGACGTGGACTTCGCCATAATGCAAGATTGGTCGAGGATGAGTCTATTTCCGAGAAACTCAAGTCTCATGTGCATTCCACGGCGGGGAAGCTACTTATTTCACTTTTATGCCTCCTGGTCCCTTCATTATTGACTTGGGGCTTCAATGTTATGTACCGGAGCTTGAAACTTCGATATACGCGCCGGGAGCATCCGTTTCATGCTCTGGTCATCGATGAGACTGGATTATCTGCCGACAAATACTCAGGCACTATGATAGCGGGAAGATCTGAAGGATTGGAGGCTAATGCGAGTGGTTCTCTCACGCAGTCACTGATGGAACCGTCGTCTCATGGACAGCTCTTCTATAATTTCATCACTTGCTTGTTGCGCCGTTTAAAGTGGGGCAGTGACGGAGAATTGAGATCAGTCTCGTTGGATAAGGCTGTGCAGCAAAAAGCATTTGATAAGAAGATTCGAAAACATCTCGCTACCACTCTTTCGAGAACGCTGAAGGAGAGCTCCCGGTGGGGCACTCAGAATCCAAGTTGGTACAACCCAGAGTACTGGTTTTGTGGGCGCAGTCTACCAACGGAATTAATGAACGAAGAACAATTTGAAAACAACATTTTTAACGAGTGGATGAGTCTCTTAGAAGGGGAACACCGAGATATTTGGGAATCTTTGGAGAGAAATCAGCCGGAGAATCAAACCAAGAGAATTAAGGCACGGCTAACGCATCGCGACGAATTTAATCGTCCCGCCATCAACGAATCGTTTGTCGAGCGGCAGGATCTGCTTGAAAAGATGAAGTCGTGGGTCTTGCATGCCAGCAGTCTTGAGAGAAAACGCAGCATACTTGTTCTTCATGGAATGGGTGGTGTCGGTAAGAGCCAACTAGCAGCCTACTTTTTTCATCACCCACCCTCACCATGTAGGTACGATCTAAGAGTGTGGCTTCTCGCTGACTCTGTGGAACAGTTGCAGCGTCAATATATTGAGTTGTACGTCGCTTGCTATAGGGAGTATGAACCTGTATGGATGAGCCCACTCAATGAAAACGACTCGTTTGAAGACCAGGCCAGCCATGTCCTCGCGTGGCTGAACAGGATCGGACGAGAGAAGCGGTTCTTGCTTATATATGATAATGCACCTGCCCGGGACACCGTGAAATCGTGGTTACCCGAAGCTGACTGCGGACATCATTTGGTGGTTACAAGCCGAGACCAAGTTAGTTGGCGGCATTCTACCAGTGGGAGCGATGCGAATAATAATATCTTACTGGATGTGGACGTAATGAGCCCAACGGAAGCTAAAGAATTTATCCGCAGACACTTGCACTTGGGTAGTCAACATCCAGACGATGACAATGACGATGAAGTGGGAAGACTAGCTGATTTACTAGGCTACTTGCCTTTGGCTCTCATGCAAGCTGTTAGCTATATGATCGAACAGCAGTTGGATGTGGGGTCTTACATAGATCAGTATTTGAATCATAAGCAGGAGCTATTGGAGTGGGACTCTGGAAGCGAGCACGAGTCAGTTGCTGTGACGTACCAGCTTAGTTTGAAACAACTGTCTCGAGAGTCCCCTCAATCATTGAAACTTTTGAATCATTTTGCATGGTTGGCCCCTTTCCGAATTCCAGACCCAGTCGCCCGTTATACAGTTGGCAAATTTAAGGGGGTACAAGATGTCAAGTTTGAGTACCCAAAGCTACGAAGAAATCTGGAAGCATACGGTTTGATCCGCGTGGGATCAGGAACACAGGCACAGTGGATCAGTATACATCCGCTGCTGCAGACAGTCATTTGCAATCGGCAAACAAAATTTGATCGGTCGGGTGCTGTTGAGCACTGGCTAACTTGTTGCGATGTTGTCAACCAGTTATTCGAAGAGTGTCGGGGCTCACTGGAGTACGGCTTTTTGCTATCTCATGCTGAAGCATTACACGAACAGTCCGAGAATATGTGCAGACTGTCCCTAGAGACCAAAGTAGCTAATCGCAAGCAACCAAAGTGTTGCTTTCCTTTAAGTTCCAGCTTGAGGTGCTGTTCACCACGCGACCGACCCCGTGAGGGCGAAATACTAAAGATTGAACCTTCTTGTTTAGGCCGTATCTATGGTGATGTTGGTCACTACAAGAAGGAAAAACAGTACTATGAGCGTGCGTTATCGGTTAAAACGGTAATATATGGTAACGAGGACGACCCAGACATGGCTGAAACGATGAACCAGTTGGGCAGAGCAATGCTTGATACGGGGGAATATCCACAAGCCAAAGGGTATTTCGAACAAGCGTCACATATCTACAAGAAGCATTACAAGGATGATCATTCTAAAGCGCTTGATACTTTGGAAAATCTGGCGGAGGCGCTCTGCAGACTGGGCGATGCACAAGGCGCCAAAGAACACTATGAGCATGTGCTATCAATTCGACAACACGAAGAAACCCAAATCCAAACACTCCAGAATGGGCACGAAGGATGGGCGAATGTTAACCTCACTGCGTCACCTGGTAGTAAAGACCAAGCGTGTACTATGATGGGTCTAGGGAATGCTTTACTAGACCTGGGGGACCCAAAGAAAGCCAAAGAATACTATGAACAGGCGTTGTGGATACGTAGAAAGCTCTATGCTGATCGCAATCATCCTGTCATTACAGATAGTTTGGAGAATTTAGGGATTGCATTGTGTAAGCTGGGTGATGCCCAAGGTGCCAAAGAATATTATGAACAAACCTTATCCATAAAAAAGGAGTATTATGGGGCGACTCATGTGTCTGTGGCTTTTACACTGCAGAATTTAGCGACTGCCTTGTCCGATCTAGGTGACGCACGAAGTGCCAAAGCGTGTTACGAACAAGCCTTATCCATAAAGAAAGCGTATTATGGGGAGACTCATATGGAAGTGGCTGGTACATTGCAGAATCTAGGGACTGCATTGTCGGATCTAGGTGATAGCCATGGTGCTAAAGAGTATTTGGAACAAGCCTTATCCATACAGAAGGAGTATTTTGGAGAGACTCATGTGGAAGTGGCCCCCACATTGGGCAGTTTAGGGACTGCATTGAGTAAACTAGGTGACGCCCAAGGTGCCAAAGAGTATTATGAACAAGCCTTATCCATAGAGAAAGAGTATTATGGTGAGACCCATGTGGAAGTGGCTCGTACATTGGGGAATTTAGGGACTGCATTGCTTAACCTAGGTGATGCTGAAGGTTCCAAAGAGTATTATGAACAAGCCTTACGCATTAAGGAAGAGTACTATGGAGATACTCATGTGGAAGTGGCTGGTACATTGGGGAACTTAGGGAATGTATTGTTTGAGCTCGGTGATGCGCAAGGCGCCAAAGAGTATTATGAACAAGCCTTATTCATACTGAAAGAGTATTATGGGGAAACTCATGTGGAAGTGGCTGCTATATTGGAGAATGTGGGGAATGCATTGCTTGCTCTAGGTGATAGCCATGGTGCTAAAGAGTATTTGGAACAAGCCTTATCCGTAAAGAAAGAGTATTATGGAGAGACTCATGTCGAAGTGGCTCGTACATTGGGGAATTTAGCGGCTGCATTGAGTAAGCTAGGTGGCGCTCAATGCGCTAAAGAGTATTATGAACGAGTCTTATCCATACTGAAAGGGTATTATGGAGAGACGCATGTGGAAGTGGGTCGTACATTGGCGAATTTAGGGACTGCATTTTCTGATCTAGGTGATGCGCAAGGTGCCAAAGTGTATTTTGAGCAAGCCTTATCCATAATGAAAGAGTATTACGGAGGATCTCATAATTCTGTGGCTATTATATCGCAGAATTTAGGGAGTGCATTGCTTAACCTAGGTGATGCCCAAGGTGCTAAAGAGTATTGTGAGCGAGCCTTATCCATTCAGAAAGAGTATTACGGTGCGACTCATTTGTGCGTGGCTCCTACACTGGAAAATTTAGGGATTGCATTGTCTGATCTAGGTGATGCCCAAGGTGCCAAAGAGTATTATGAACAAGCCTTATCCATAAAAAAGGAGTATTATGGAACGACTCATGTGTCTCTGGCTCCTACACTGGAGAATTTAGGGGCCGCAATGTCTGATCTAGGTGATGCCCAAGGTGCCAAAGAGTGTTATGAACAAGCTTTATCCATAAAGAAAGAGTATTATGGAGAGACTCATGTGGAAGTGGCTGGTACATTGCAAAACTTAGGGGCTGCATTGTCTGATCTGGGTGATGCCCAGGGTGCCAAAGAGTATTTTGAGCGAGTCTTATCCATACAGAAAGAGTATTATGGAGAGACTCATGTGTCTGTAGCTGCCACATTGGGGAATTTAGGGACTACATTGCGTAATCTAGGTGATGCTCAAAGTGCCAAAGAGTATTATGAACAAGCCTTATGCATAGAGAAAGACTATTATGGGGAGAATCATGTGGAAGTGGCTGATGCATTGGAGAATTTAGGGATTGCATTGTCTGATCTAGGTGAAATCCAAGCTGCCAAAGAATATTATGGGCAAGCCTTATCCATAAAGAAAGAGTATTATGGAGAGACTCATGTGGAGGTGGCTCGTACATTGGGGAATTTAGGGGCTACATTGTCTGATCAAGGTGATGCTCAAGGTGCCAAAGAGTATTATGAACAAGCCTTATCCATAAAGAAAGAGTGTTATGGAGATACGGATGTGGAAGTGGGAAAGACGCTGTTGACTATAGGGCTAGCAGAGTGTGCACTACGTCGTTTACATGCTGCAAAGCAATGCTTGGAGGAGGCATTTTCCATACTTAGACCAATCTATGGAGGCGATAGTCTGACGCTCGCTGCGACCCTCTCCGGTGCGGGGGATCATTTACGCGCGTTAGGCGATGTGGAGGTATCGAGAGAATATTACCTAGAAGCTCTCCCCACATTGAAAAGAGATTGGGGTGCTAATGACTCTCGGGTCGCTGCTATTGAGAATGCGCTTGGGGACACCGCATGAACATATTTCGTTTGCTACAGCACTCATGATTCACGAGGTGCAAGTTTCGATGTGGGTCCGCGATATTTCGTCTCTGTTACTGATAGTGGTAATTGTGTTGTGGGACCCTCGTTTGTCTATTAAATATATATTAATATAGAACCAAAACCCACGGTATTTGTGGGTCGCCAAAAAGCGGCGAAGGTAATCAGAGAATCCACTGATCCCTGAGGTATATGTAGACAACGGTAGTTCTGATATCTAAAAGATCTAATCCTCCAACTCTTCTAAACCATTTAATGGTTCCGTGAAGGAATTCCAAACTGTCATTGCTTAAGCGATGGGTTAAGCGATTAGGCCACCTGACCTTGGTCCACGATCGTAATCGGACAAATATTTCGTCGACTTTTCATTGTCCAATTGTGTGTGTGTAAACGATGGACAGAAAGATATTGCCTGATGAATAGGGTGTAATTGTTTGCTCTTTGTTATTATATACTAGAAAAGAAAAATGGCGTCTGTGGAGCAAACGCAGGCTGTGTTTGACCAAGCCAAGGAGCTCTTTGAGACCGGAAAGGAGCTTTTCGAGCCTCATACAAGCTCCACACAGCACGGGAAAGGCACCCAGCAGGGTGAAAAGGCAGCTCAAAAGAAGGAGAAAGACGCCCAGCAGGGCAAACAGAAACTGGAGCAAGCTAAAGAGCTGTTTGAACGAGTTTTGCGCACGGAATCCGAGGATGAAGAGCTCCAAAAACTCAAAGAAATCGCTCTTTATCGTCTAGGAGACATTAATTCCAAGTTAGGGTACGTTTATCTGATTCTACGTGTTTCATTTCATAAGATGTGTGATTCTGGAAATACCTGTGGGGTGCAGAAATGTCCAAGCACTGGTGGCTTTACTCAAAGAAAATCGGCCATTTTTCGCCAAAGTAGCCAAAGCCAAAACAGCCAAGATCGGTATGTTCCTTAATCCAGACGCAGTACACGATGGTTACCTTCCTTTGGTCTCAATGATTTCTAAGAAACTCCACGATTTCGATTGATTTTTCGAAATGCAGTGAGAACTTTGATTGACATGGTGGCAAGGATACCCAACACATTGAACACTCAGATCCAATTATGCGAAGAATCCATTGAATGGTGCCGTGCTGAAAAACGCAGTTTCTTGCGACTACGAATCCAGACGAGACTAGCGTCATTGTATGTGTACAGATTGCCAAAATATGGGTATGTTGTGAATAGGTTTGGGGATCTGGCTCATTGCAGACTGGTCGAGCAGGAAAAATACCAGGATGCGCTTGTGCTGATCAACAGCCTCCTGACCGAAGTAAAGAAACTGGATGATAAGAGTTTGCTTCTTGAAATTCACTTGGTTGAGAGCAAGACACACTATTATCTACGCAATGCCCCGAAGTCAAGAGCCGCTTTGACCGCCGCTCGAACCGCTGCTAATGCTATATATGTTCCACCCGAGATGCAAGTAGAGATTGATATGCAAGCGGGGACTCTGCATGCCGAAGAGAAGGACTACCGCACTTCTTATTCGTACTTCTTCGAAGCGTTTGAAGGACTACGAACCCTGGATGACCCGCGAGCAATGGATTGCCTCAAGTACATGATACTAACCAAAGTGATGACTGGAAATGTTGACGACGCTTCTTCACTCTTGAATGGGAAGTACGGCGTACAGTATGCTGGAAGGAATATGGAAGCACTAAGAGCTGTCAATAAGGCCTACCAAGACAGATCCCTGCATGACTTCGAAAATACGTTGAAGGAATACCACCAGGAACTCCAAGGCGACCACTTGATTAATCGCCATCTTTCCTTCTTGAACAATATGCTGCTGGAGCAGAACTTGGTATGTCATGATAATCCCTGCATATTCCCCATTTGATAATTTGTTTACTTAATTGGAATCGACGTTCGTTTGCGCAGACCCGTATAATTGAGCCCTTTTCCTGTGTTGAAATCAACCACGTTGCGGAGTTGATTGCCCTGCCATATGACAGAGTTGAATCAAAGTTAGCTGAAATGATCCTGGACAAGAAACTGTCGGCAACTTTGGACCAAGGACAGGGGCAACTAGTTGTTTTTGATGAAATACCTACGGATGTAAGCTTCAATCGCGCGGCGTTACACTGTATATTGTCCGCCTATTATCTTTACTATGTATCTAATTGCAGAAGACCTACACGAATAGTTTAGAGACCATCCGAAAAATGGATGCTGTCATGGATGCTCTCGCTAAACGTGCTGAGCATCTCAAGTAGGGGACTTCTTGCCTCGTTAGTTCCTATCAAACTTGCTAGTTGTACACGCAAGATTCGTAAGTAGGAATCATGTACCTGGCGTACACAAGAGAACTGTGTCTTGCAACGAATGAAAAAATAGCGAACCTAAAAACTTACTTGATATTGATGAAAGCGTCTTCGCCTCCGAATTGTTCCAGTAACTCTAGTGTTTCATTCACCAAAGTTCCAATGTTGTTTCTCTTCTGCTGAGAGTAGTCAATTTTGTCCCCCAAGTTTTTGTCGCTGTTCTTGTAAATCGACAATACCGGGAGAAGCTGTCTGTAGTACGGGACCAACGCTTCTCCAATCAGTTCGGCACTCTTTACAAGCTCTTGGAGAACCAGTAGGACTCTTCGCATTACCAGTGAGTCTCGGGTATTTAATGCCACTGCAGCAACATGGAATCTCTCAGTTGACCTCAGTGACCAAAACAAGCAAAATGAAACGTACTCTTCATAGGTAAAATCAACTGAGGGACCACAGGTAACGTTTTCGAGCCCCCCATTCGAAGCATGTCGAAGCAGCCTTTCAATGCCATGCTGCTATATGGCTCTTCTTTCTCTCTGAGTCCTTCAAAGAAAATCGGTAAGAAGTGGTGGTAGTCCAAATCCGAGACTGTCACTTTCCATCCCGGTTTCGTCCCGCTGCTCGTATGTTCCACGATGATCGGCAGATCACCGCGCTCAAAATGGCGTCGAAATTCTGTGTTGGGTGGATTCGACCGTGGTTCCTTGGCTTTCTGCACAGTTTCCAGAGGAGGAGCTGAAGGTTTACTGTTGGGACTGGAACTAAAATGCTGCAACGTTCCTCCAAATCCCGAATGTGGAGCCAATGGTTCTGTGACCGCATCAAATATGAACAAACAGCCTAGAGATAGTGTGATGACATTACTAATTATGACGTACTGGTATGAGGACTGGTAACGATGTGGGACGAAAACGCATTGGGGTCCAAATCGTTTTCATCCGCTACGCGATGCTCCCCCACCGGTAAATATCGACTTATCGCAGTTGTATCGAAAGGTGTGCCCGTTTTCCGAGGGTTCGGCGATTTAACCTTTTGCCCACGACGCTGAGGCTTCATGGTAACCCCTGTAGAAGGTCCTTCCGGCTTTGCGCGTGAAATGCCATCAATGGCGCTCACCCGTGAAGTGTCATTTTCCGGGAAAGCCGATTTCGGGACACTCGTAGGGCTCATTAGGTGGGTAGCCATCTTGCCCTCGAAAGTAAAGAAAATGAACGTTTAGTGCTTAATTTGATACGGGCGACAATTTCAGTGGATATCAAGAAAGTGATCCGTTGCATGCAACGCGCCATTTCCTTCAACAACTTGGAACTTCAAGGAAGCGAAGCTACACAGTGCTGTTGGTGCTACTGACATTGCATGGCGGTCGCTTTGATGTTACAGGTGGTACAGGCAAGTGGTGTGCTATACAGGACTGACTATGTTTTAGGTACTGCGATGTGAATGTGGGAAACGAGAGGCCATGATTTCGACACAAAATGAGCGGACACCGGACACAGCAGACAAGGAGTACTGGCAGATGTATCCGATACAATATGTTATGAATATGAATAACTAATGATACCCAGGATCATGACTGCTTCAGGTTTCGCAGAAAAGAAAAAAAAAAAAAGGGCCGCAGTCTACACCAACCATGCAGCATACCTCCCAATACAGTATCTCGTTCCAATAGAAGAATGAAGACCATGATACCACTATCGCTGTCCTCTAGACTACCGGTAGCAGACATAGAATGCCATCAACCCTGGACGTGGTGTAAGGTTTGAACCAACCGAGGTTCCCACATGCTGTTGACCGGCATGACATGGCCCATGGGACTCCAGGGAGCAGATTGGCAACTTCGAGAATACATCGGACAAAGTGATCCCTGAATACGGGTGTATTCGGCATTTTCTAGTGCTACGCAGCGCAGCCGATGCTATTCTACGGGTGGATGCAGCCAGGCTGCCCAGCCTGCCAGGGTGTTTGAAGCAGAGCCCTTGAAGCTGCAGTGTTGGACTGCAGTGCAAGAGCAGCACATCTCCGATCTTCGAGGATTCACTGGTTTGTGACAGGATTCTTGCTGAAGGAAGGCTTGTGCAGGTAGTGTTACATAGCTAACACGTTCTGCTTGAACCGTTCACGATTGTTGAGGACTTGTGTGTCAACCGACCTCCGTGTTCTCCCCTTGTGTTTTTGTTCCCCTGTTCTTCCCCTTGTTGCAGCTTACACGGTGTCTGACAGACTCGGAAGGGTTATAGCTTCTGTGCAAAGTCAAATAACTATGTCATCTCAAGAGCAGAACAGTAGCACCAACGTGGAATCGGTGGAACCACAGATCACCGAAAGTGGACGCGCGGTTTTTCCGGGCTACGAACAAAATGCGGCTTCACGGCAGCAGTTGGTGGAGTGGAACCAATCAACGGCAAAGGATGATTTCGATGAAGGAAACGCTAAGGCGAGCTCGGTGCAAGTGGAAATGTCGGAATCGAAGGCAGCCAACGGACAACTAGCGAGCATCAACGAGACGAAGCAAGAAGGCGCTGGCGACCAGGAAGGACCCAATATGGAACAGCTTCACTTTTCTGAGAGGGACCAGGAGCGACGTGAGGGCTTTGGTATGTCCGTCGCCGAGCTCTGCGGGTTGGTTGAATTCGGTGAAGAGGAATCGTGCAAACAAAAGTTGGCTGAAGCTGGAAGACAAAGTGGCCTCGCCGAAAAACTGAAGACGGACCTACACAGTGGTATCCCGGCGGATGAGGACGATCTAGCAAAGAGACGAGAGGTGTAAGTTTGGTATAACGAATATTGATACTGTTTATCCTCTTTATAATGTGCTAATCGTTTGTGGAAATCTCCAGATTCTACACTAACAAGCTGCCGTCGCGACCTTTTGACAGCTTTTGGAAACTGTTTAAGGATGCATTTAAGGATCCTGTACTGATCATTCTTATGATTGCTGCTGTCATTTCGTTGGGAATTGGAGCGTACGAGCAAGTGTCAACTGGCGAGCAAGCGTGGGTTGATGGGGTTGCCATCCTCATTGCTGTTTTGATTGTTTCGTTGGTTTCTGCTGGAAATGACTACAAGAAGCAACTACAGTTTTTGAAACTCGAAAGTGCCTCTGACTCAGAATTGCGAGTAACTGTGGTGCGAAATGGGCACAAGGTGGAAGTGCAGAGCCCTGATATCGTCGTCGGTGATGTCATAGAACTAGAAGGCGGTGCGCAGGTTCCCGCCGATGGTCTGTGTACGTTCTCCGACAAGTGTAAGTTGAATAGTGCTAACTTGACTGGCGAGTCGGGTGATTTGGATTGTGACCCTGAGGAGAGGCCTGTTGTGCTGTCCGGAATGCAAGTGTCCAGTGGTACGGCGAGGATGCTTGTGGTAGCTGTCGGTGAACTCTCTATGCAAGGGCGAATCAGGAAAGCGACGGCCCAAGAAACAAAAGATACTCCCCTTCAAGAAAAGCTGGAAGTGATGGTAAAGAAGATCGGTTACTTTGGTACACTAGCAGCAGTTTTGACGTTTATCTGTATGATGATAATGATCGGTACTTCACCGGATGTGATTGACGACGAAGGTGGTCCCGGTAGATGGGTTCTACGTGCGTTTATTATTGGTGTGACTATTATCGTGGTTGCAATTCCTGAAGGATTACCCCTCGCTGTCACGATTTCACTTGCTTATTCCACGATGAAAATGATGCGGGACAAGAACCTTGTCCGAGTTCTCTCTGCGTGTGAGACGATGGGAAATGCAACAGATATTTGCTCGGACAAGACAGGGACTTTGACGCAAAACCAAATGAGCGTGTCCGCCATATACTGTCCCATGGGGCATATTTCGTTCCGCGATGTCAACACAATTAACCCGGGCGAGGATTCAGACACGGCGCGAACAGTCAACGATCGTTTACCAGGTTCGATGCGAGACATTCTGCTTACTCACGTTTGCTTGAACACAACAGCATTTCTTCAGGAAAGCAGCGACGAGAAACGGAGAGAAGCAGGAATGCTGGACGTTTCCGGAAGTAAGACAGCAGGTGCAGGCTTATTCCTCGCTCGGAGTGCTGGATGGGATCCAGAGAAAGTTCGAGATGATACCATCATTGAAGGCCGTTACATGAAGCACCACTTATTCGATTCGTCGAGGAAAATGGCCAGCACAATCTATAGACTACCTGATAATGATCCTTCAGGGAAGGCTGTTCGTATTCTTATCACTGGGGCTCCGGAAACAATATTGCAACGATGCACGACATGGCAAATCCAGGAGGGAAACATCGAGTCGTTAGACGCTGACAAGCGTAGCACTCTGGCCAAGGCGCAAGACTATATGGCTGGAGATGCTCTTCGAACTCTGGGTTACGCGTATCTTGACTTGAATAGTATGGATGAGCTGCCTGGGTTCCGAAAGTGTCCTGAGGAGCGCATCGACAAAGGACTGGCATCCATCCCTCCCTCGCGTAGAGAGGAAGTTCGAGCCGAGATTGAGGAGCACTGGTATCAAGAAACCAATCAAGAGTGGTTTGTTAATGCCGAAACTGTTGAGAATTTGGGTGTAGAAGAAGTGGAGCAAGGTGGGAACTCAAAGAGTGGGTATACCTTTTATGCTATGCTGGGGATTGAGGATCCGTTACGTCCAGATGTTGTGGATGCTGTCAAGACGTGTCAAACTGCCGGGATTCGTGTCAGAATGGTAACCGGTGATAACAGAGCTACCGCTGAAGCGATTGCTCGTCGCTGCGGTATTCTCACTAAAGGCGGCGTTGTACTGGAAGGCCCGCAGTTTCGAAGAATGTCTATTGCCGAGATAGATCGTGCGCTGCCTAAGCTACAGGTGCTGGCGAGGTCCTCCCCGGAAGACAAGCATTGGCTTGTGAAGCGAATAAATGGTGACGTCCCTTCAACAGAGGAAGAGTGGTGCTCCGAACATCCGGGAGTAGAATTTACAGAGGCTAATTGGAGAAGTTTGATGCCAGGATACGTTACCGAGTGGGAAGAAACAAATTTTAGCGAGCGTGGAAACCGAGTATATAGACCTGTAGTAGGTGTAACAGGAGATGGGACAAACGATGCACCAGCACTGAAGGCAGCAAATGTAGGACTGTCCATGGGCATCAGTGGTACAGATGTAGCTCGTAACGCGAGCGACATTGTCATTCTTGATGATAACTTCGCGTCTATAGTGAAATCAGTCATGTGGGGTCGCTCTGTGTATGACAATATCAGGAAGTTTTTGCAGTTTCAGCTGACCGTCAACGTGGTCGCTCTTGTGATAACGTTTCTCGCAGCTGTAACTCAACGAGAACCTCCGTTGAATGCAGTGATGATGTTGTGGGTAAACCTAATAATGGATTCTATGGGTGCGCTAGCATTGGGTACGGAGGAACCTACCCGGGAACTGTTGGATCGGAAGCCGTTTGCGAGTCATGCTTCGCTCCTGTCGCCAAAGATGTGGAGGCACATTCTGTTCCAGTCGGCGTTTCAGATCGGCCTACTGATGGGCATTTTACTGAGTGACGGGTCTTCCTTCAACCTTAGTCACTCGCAAGTAGCAGAGTACTTAGGAAAGGACCATATCGAGGACGCGGAATTCACCGAGTATCTCAATACGTTTATCTTTAACACCTTCGTTTTTGCACAGATATTCAACGAGTTCAACTCGCGTAGAATTGGGAACGAGATGAACATCCTCCAACGCATTCATAGGAGTCCTGTGTTCTTGACCATCATTGTGATTACCATTGGTCTGCAAATCTTCATCGTAGAAGTTGGAGGCAACTTCACGGAAACCTCTGGGCTGGAGGCGAAACATTGGGGAGTTACTGTAGGTTTAGGAGCGCTAGCACTTCCCGTTGGTGTGATTATGCGGCTGCTTCCCGCACGTGACCGACCAGCTGATTTCGCAGACTATTATCTCGTGGACCCATCGGAGTTGGATGATGATTTGGAAGACAAGATGAAAGGTGAGAGCAATGGTGCTCCGAAAGTTGTCGAAGAAAGAGAATAGCATCCTGCAAATGGGGTGGGGGCCTCTAAGTTTGATGTGTGAGCGCATATATTCACCGTTTGTACTAACTCACGTACTCTAACGTGATGGCCGTTACAAAATATACACCGTAAATCCCAATCAGAAGCATTCCTAAGTACCGCGTCGTCCTATACCCACAATAGGGGACTATGACAAGCACCACCAACAAAGAAGCAAGGAGAAATCCAAGGGTGCACCAAACACTGTGGGCTGCTCGCTCATTTATGCTTCCGTTATCGTTTCGCGGCTGCAGCTTTAGATTTCCGGTTTTTGCGATACCGACCATAGTAGACAATCCCAAGCCCATCAGTAGATTGAAACATGGGCCGGCGTAGGTAGCCGCAATAGCCATTGAAGGAAATCCCTGTTTCGCCACTGTTACATCCGATACCAAGTCACCTGCGGCGAGCAAAACTTTCCCTATCACAGGGCTGACTAATTCCACCTCAAGCACTTCGTCATTAGCATACTTAAAGAATTACCCCACGCAAGTAACGACATCGCCAAGAGGGATGGAGAAACCCTAAGAAATAATCCTGCCGCAGTTAGCAGCCCTACTGCAAGTTGCAACCACGCGACCAATGGATCCCAATCAGCACATGGCTATAGGTTCTTCCAATGACACGTACCGATTTCATTGGCTGCATTAATTACCCAGCACTGCTCAAAAATGCAAATACTGTTAGAACATTCAGTGTCTTGCTTCCGGGATAGTTTCGTTTCCGCAGATGGATGTACAACAATAGTGAAGTCCCAAAGCCGACAAGAACAAATATAAGTGCCCACGATAACTGTATGCTTAGATGAAAGACCCTTGATCCAGTGCGCATACTTTGCAACGTCCCAGTTTCTACTTACCCACCGCACCTGAGGATGTATACCTTCAACAAATGATCTTGGATTCAGACCAACTATCCCCATCACGGTGAACACAATCCATGGCGTCCCGAACGTTGGGGTGACTGTAGGAAGAAAGGGGGAGAAAATGAGAGCCCTTGCAATGACACACCCCTCAATTAAAATATACTAAATATACGTAAACTTACTTGCTACCCATTGCCACTGGTAATCATCCCATTGAAGAACTGGTACACTCATCTTTCGTAGTACAAAACTTGGAAGCACGAGATAATATGTGAAAACCCCAAAGTAGGATTTAGCGCCAAACCATCTTTCCAACAACGGGAATTGTGAAACCTCGTCTTCACCGTTTTCCGTATCTTTATTATCTAATTCGATAGTTTGAGGGTCTTGAGATACATTTAAAGGCTTTCGCGAGATTCTCCGCACTTCTGTACCCCTTTCGGACCGATTTGAAGCTTTCCTTGCCACGGAGCCAAGGAGTCGTTCAACCCATTTATAGTTTGAATGAAAAAGCGGCTGGTGGGCATCATTCCCAATCCAATTCCGCCATTTATGATGCCGGAGTTGTAGACGTTTTTCCGATGCACCCATTCTCCTGGGATATATACCCCCCGGTTGAACTGACAAAAACCGAGCTCGGGTACCATGGAATTGATCGCCATCCGATGCTTTTGTATCCTCGTTTCTACCCATCTCTTGCTGAACATCATCTGTCAACTGATCTAACTCAGCTGCAGTTAAAGCAAACTCCCAGTCCTCGCTCGGAGTCTTATGTGCCAAACAAGTTTCCCTTCCAGGTATCCTACGACCATCCGCCGCACGGGAGGGTTGGAGCTTCTTGTTATTCGAAGATTTGTTCAACGAATATGCTGTATCAATATAGGAGTGGCTGGAAATGGTCGTCAATTCCGGAAACTCTGATTCAGTTTCTTTCCCGGAAGGCACCGTAGCTCCCCTTGAAGAAACTTCAAACTGCCCTGCGTTTGTTGCTTCAGGGTCATCCAACAGGGGCCGAGTGTCGACCCCAGCAGTTTCTTTGCCATCAGGAGGGTCACCCCACAGTCGTTCGCCGCAGGTCGCTATCAAAGCATAAATAGTATACAGAAAAATGAAACCAAGAGATTGCCCAATAGTGAGAGAATCGACCCAGAAGTTTACCGCAAGGTATATAACCGCGATGCAATAGAAACCGACGTCTCGCAAGAAGAACCTCCTAGAAAGCTGTACTTCGTCCGTAAGACAAATTGCACCTACAACAATGGTCACTACGAAAACACCTGCATGAACATTTAGAACTTCTCTTCCGAACTTCATTACACCTCCACGCAACAGCCATGTGCCTACCTGCCCCAGCAATAGCAGAGACCCCCACTTGTCCCTCCCCGGAGATATACGCGGCCAAAGAAGCGAATACATCTGGATTACAAACATTGAACTCAGACAGCATGCACGTTTGCGATGCAGTCACTCAGCTAATGCAACCGTACCTGGGGCTCCATTTCCAAAACTCAAGAATGTGACACCTGCTACATCCGCAGACACTTTGAAGATGGCCACAATGACCTCTAGAGCGGGACAAAAGAACGCATCCGCAGTATTTCCAAGCATGTACAAGAGAAAGCATAGCCATAAAACGAAGCCAATCCAAACCAGAGGTTTGACGGAAGACCACTGGCAGTCGTAAATCATGATGTAATTAATAAATCCGGAAACCTGGAGCGAAAACATTAACAGAGTATGGTCTTCAGGAAGATCACTCCAGTTAGAGGAAACGCGACTGAACATACTCGGTCTTTGCATTCCCGTTGCTGACAGTTGTACTTGTATTGAACGCGCGTGCCACAGTTCTGGTGAGGATGCTCGTGATCATTCCGCAACAACCCCGTTCTGTTCGCTCCGAGCGCACGCCAGCCACCACTTGGTGTATGTCTGCTTGCGGTCTGTTGTCGTAACTGGTCCATACTCGAGGAATCCAGAGACCAACCTTGTCTCGCCTCGGACGCGGTGCATGCAGTGAGAACAGACAATACCGTTACGATTCGCCCCCAGTAGACCATCATTTCCTGTTCGCACCGCCATATGGAGTGGGTCGGTCCGAAGACTTTACTGTACCAATCGAGACAAGCGATGCTGCATGCGAAAATTGACCCGAAAGCGCTTAGTTCGAAAGAAACACGTGTACAGTGTATATACGCGGAGTAAATGATGAGATCACCACCATGGAACCTTCATACAGGAATGGTGGTACCTTCAGCTCGCAAGTGGGGCGAATCTAGTACCAGGAGCAGTCCCAAGTACAGTAGTGTTCTAATTGTCCTGTAATCTATAACCACTTGTTTTACACTATGGGAGTGATACGCAGCGATACAACCGCATGAATGTTGACTAATAGCCTGTATTCCGGGAAGTTGAAGTTCTGGGCAAGCGAGTCGAAGGCTTGAAGCGCAATCAATATTATGCAACCACGTGTAATACATGCACAGCAGAGCGAATACTCGTACAGCAGATGATGAATCATTAGTCATAGTTTTGTTGAAAGGTTTGGAGATTTTCGGATGTGACGTACTGTAATTGGCTCCGTGAGCCACTGAGCCACACGTGCTACGCACTGGCGATTCGTGTCATCAATTTCATGACACTGGTCTCCGCGCGTACACAGACCTCTGGTACAATGCGTACGAATTGTATATGCCAGGTCGGCCGACACATTAACTTGCACGCCTCGGTTAGGGTTTCGTGTTGATTGTTTCAGATACAAGAAGTACGCGGGAAGAGAGAGAGAAGGGAGAGAACCATCACACGATAGAGCACCAGAGGTCAGACCCAATGGGGACTCGGCAAGGTCCATAGCTAGTTTCAAGAAGTATACAGAGCCTGCAGCGGATAGTGCCTTTCAATAGAGGATTCAGGATTGTGGGTTTTATTCACTTGAGGATTGGAGTGGCAACCTATTGGTGTGTAGACAATGATGTGTGAACGAACCGTTGGCAACTGAGTTCGCTAAGCTTGGGTCATGCGTGTGCTGGATATACTGACATTGAGTTGCAGTATCTCTGCTATTCTAACGAGGCTAAAATCGGCGCAGCTGTTCCTCGTACACAGTTCAATCAGCGTCATGAAATAAGGTCAGCAGTGAGATGGGACTCACTCCAATTAAGATAGTATCGCAAGAAGCGGCGACAAGTTACACCGTACATCTTACTAACATTGTTAAGGCAGCTGAATCAGATATATTCGGAGATTCTGCAACGTAACAGGTATTTCTTGGCACCACGATGTTTCGATTCCTCGAGCTTTCATTGATCAGAGCCTCTGACGCTTTGACGCTTGCGCCCTGCGAGATCATCTGAGCGCAAACGATGGTTCCAACACCCCTCACACAGCGTAGCGTAACCTGTAGCAGGCACGTCTCCCGGTAGGAGCAATACCAATACACACATTCCAACTTGCATTACTCCGTCGATATGGAGAACAGCGTCCCAGACGACCCAAATCAAACGAAGGCTGGTCGGCTGTGGCCAACATGCCACTGAACGTTCTGGGGTGAAACTCATAATTATACCATAACGCGAACGACTATTTTATAGTGTGCCTATGAGCAACTGATTACAGGCAAGTTGCATAACACCGGAAAATCTGGCCAACCGGAAAGCTGAACGGAAGGACTGGAGAAAACCCGTTTTCCGGGAGGATGTTTCAGACGGCTCCCGTCCGAATGTGCGGCTTTGAATCCTCAGGGCCTTCACATACCCCGAGGCGCAGCGCATATCGGCTAATGCTCTCGATGTTTACTGTAGTCTAGTGGGGATTAATTGTCTGAATACGAGCACTAGCGGTAGGAGCCATACTCATATTCGTATACCATATATTACCACGGTACGTCCCCGTGCTGCAGTTTGAAGTGTGTGTATTAGTATTGCTCCTACCTGAAGACGTCTAGTCATAAAACGATTTTGGTGTAAATACAATACCAGATATACCGTAATCATGACTAATATGTGCTATTTCGGCTTTTCCAGAGTGAAGATCCGCGTATACCGCGATTGAAGGGTACCACAGTACAATTGTACGGATACGGTTCTCCATTGGCGAGTGTAGCACGTGTTTGGAGCAGACGACCCTCCATATCCACGCTGAGCGCTTAAAATGTGAAACTTTGTCCTTCAAATCCCGTAGCGAACGTTGCATACATACATACAGCTCTGACGTTGGTCGCTTCGCGACGAAGCAGCACTTTGTCTAAAAGCGAAAGGAAAGATTGACACTTGTTGATCATAGAAACAGATGTCGCCATAATCGAGGGCATAACAGCGTCTACGATGATAGGAATAGTTTTTCTTTTTACCGTTTAGGCCTCAGTTGAGGTGTTGCTTTGTATGATAGCAATGACAGGTGGTAACATGGACGTGAATTCGCAGCGAATTCGGCGTTCCCACGCCAGTTTCGCCTTATTTCATACACGCTTTCTGGGCGCCTTGTTGCTGCTTCTTCTGTATAATAGTATCATACCTCTATCGGACAATGTTGATGGAGACTCCCGGAGGAGTGTGGTGCTGTATAGACCATATACAGCGCCGTATCAACGCATCAGCTCTGGACTGACTAGTAGTCGATCACGCCATTTACTACCTTTTACAGGGGGTATTGGTCTGGTAGCAATGGCAGAGGATACCCCGTCCGAGACAATGAACAGCCAGAGTGCCTCAGAGGGTGCTGCGGCATTGGGAGAGACTATGGAGACGCCAACCTCAACTTCAGGACGCTCAGGGAATTCAGATGACATGCAGCCTTTATCAGCAGACACATCAAGTGCACCCAGTCCAGAAGGCAGTCCTTCCCAACCCCCTCTGGCTCAGTCTCAGTCTGTAGGAAGAGGAGGGGTACAGTATGAGACGAGCTCAACAAGTGAAGTGACTTTGGCTTCGTCCACATGTCCTGAAACAGGTTCAGTCCCCGAACTGGCCACCGCAACAGATGCGGCCACAGCCGGCTCAGAGACAGTGACGGAAGCTACCCCGACTGCAACAGAATCTCCAAGTAGCACATACAGCGCCGAGTCCTCTTCAGCAGAAGTCTGGGAACATGAACCGGCTGAAAAACCAAGTCCGAAACCAGATGAAGAAGATGACGATGAGGAAGCTGATCAGGGTCTTCGAGAGCTACCTAAACTGAGCCTGAAAGAATACAAAGCTCAGCTAAAGCAGCAACAGCGAGAAGCTGAACTTAATAGTCTCCTGGATGTCAATAATGTCCAGGGGAATCCTCCTGAAGCTCCTGTAAACATCGTTGCCGAAGAGGAAATGACAGACTCTGAAACAGATGATTCATCCAAACCGGATTTTGCTTCACAAGCTGCAGGAGCAGTAATTTTGGCAAAGAACCCAGAGGCCAAAGGAGCGAAAAACTTGCTTGTTGATGATAAAGATGCTTATTGTATGAGTCCTTGTGACAAATCGAAATTTGTTGTGATAGGGTTATCAGAGGATGTAAGTGCTGGAGAGGTGAACGGTTGTTCGTTTTTGTTTGCAAATTGCTCTGAGTCCTTCCCATTAAACAGGTACTCGTGGACACTGTAGTACTCGCCAATTATGAACGCTATTCTTCCTCAATTAAGGACTTTTTGGTATTAGGAAGTCAGCGTTACCCTACCAACGAGTGGATCCTGCTAGGGAATTTTACTGCTGAAGATGTAAGTCTTTGCTCGCGGATCATCTTATGCTATGTGAATCTGGATGGGATCAACATCTGTTAGAGCAGGTCTACGGTGAACAAACTTTCAGCGTGTCAAGCAATCCATGGACTCGCTATATTAAGCTTGTGTGGCTCAGTCACTATGGGAACGAATTTTACTGCACTCTAACAAGTTTGCAAGTGCATGGTTCAACCATTATGGAAGATTTTAGAGCGGAAATGCAAAAGAGTGAAGATGAGGACAAGATATCCCAGGCGGAGGAGGAACGTCTGTTGAAGAGATCTACAGAAACACCCGCTCCGTCAACGACAGTGGATCCCGCTTCCAGAAGAGGGTCAGATGTCGTGTATGAGTCAAGAGAGCAGCCACGCTATAGGGTTTCAAGTACAACTGCTCTGCCGGGGATCCATTCGTCCTCATCTACGGCCGATGCGCAGCCGTCCTTTGAAGCAGGCGTTGCGTTAGGTGACAGGATCGAATTGCAATGCGGTGACGAGGTTGATGATTCCCGACGTGAACAAGCCGTGAAACTACCATCGAATTACGTTGTCTTTGCGGCTTTGAATTTGTCAGAAGCTACCAACGACTCGGAAATCTTGGACGATGAGGACGTAAGGATGCTACCTTCCCATGAACAACCTGTAGAATATACGTCTGGCGATGGAATGTTGGTTGAGGAGGCTAGTGCTGCGAGGCAACCATCTGATTCCAACACGAACGCATTATCCTCTGCTGTTGGCTGGTTGCATTACATTAGAGGACTGAATGGGTTATGCTTCTTTACGCATGATAAGCGGAGAATCCTGGAAGCAGAAAGTCGGTGCATGTTGATGCATATTCCACCCTACAATTGTGTTGGTAAGGCACGAGTAGTCCAGCCTCGGAGAGATTCCATGTCGGTCCTAAAGGAAGTAAAATTCAATACTTCCACTTCTCAATTCGCAAATACTTTTCATGAGGCGTTCAGTGCCTCTTACAGAAAGTGTCCCCTCCCTGGTCATCTACCACTCGTCGGGTACTCGTGGCATAAAATGATCAATGGGGTATGTCGTACCACACCCACGCGATATTTCGAAGGAATGCCGAAATCGCTGCTTTGCTGCCCTCCTGCCCCAACTAATGCTCCTGCTGGAGAATCTTCTACAGACACAAGCCCGGTACGCTGTTGCTCGGAAACTGAAAGAGACTGGTGTTGTGGGGTCTATTCCTCGATCGGAAGCAACGCATCCGTTACGGTGCCGAGAGAAGAGCAGCACCACCTCAACGAGTCCATGAGGGATTATGCAGGACATGATTTTCTCCTCTTTGGGGAGAACACATCCGCTTCCTCATTAGAGAACTTTTCAGACCCTAACCTCTCGGATGCGAGCTCTGTTCTGGACAGCGGCTCCACACTAGAGGGGGGGAGACTGGCGGATGTTTTAACAGGAGACAGTCTTCAAGAATCATTGAAAGGTGGTAAGCCGGCATCGGTTATGAACATCAAAGCTACCCCGGGATCAAGCATATTTAAAATGCTAACGTCGCGGCTTAAAGAGTTAGCTATGGAACAGCAAATAATGGACGAGTATTTAGACAACTGGCAGAAGCAGTATGAAAAAATTATCCAAAATTACGGCACTCGTTTGGATAAGCATCGTTTGCAACTACAGAACAGCAAAGCTAACTACAGTGCAGTAAAAGAAAACGTGGAGATGTTGGAACGAAATATGCAAGGTCTGTTGAAACGCATCGACGCGGTTGAACAGTCCACCGTTGATGCCGGTTTCGTGAGCCCGACGTTCATCGATACACAGTTGGGAAGGTACCTTGCGATTGCTGCGGTCTTGTTTTCGATTGCTTGCGCTGCTGTGTGTGCTTACGTTGTTTATCTAGCTAAGCGATATTGGGAAGCACAGAGACAAACCATGGAGCGGTACCTCATCGAAATCAAGAAAATGCACCAGGAGTTCGGCTACCAGCTAGAGCCGGAGTGTAATCATGTGTCCTCGGAAACGTCAGTTAATGGCGAGAGCAGTCTGACTATCCAAAGTGCTTGGACAAAAGAAAAACCAGCAGGCACCGCTACATCAACGGTTTCGCATAGAAAAGAGTGCGCATCGACGGTCGTATACGAAGGAAATAGTCACTGCAGCGGGCGCCATGAGTCCTTTGACAAAACTCCTACCAAGAGTGACAAACCAGTGGTGGATAGGACGGTAGATACCGAGCAAAGTGGCGTCCCTGCTGATCCCATAGTAGGAGCTAATTATAATGGTGGTGGTGTGGAGCGTCTGAAGACATCCCCTGGTATGAACGGAATTTCTAAGAGGGAACAGAAACAAAACAGATAAACATGTCTAGTTATTGTTCATTGATATGCTTCATTTTCCTCCTTAACGGCCTCCATTAGGGCATCAAACTCTTTGAGGACATACATTTTCAACGTCGATGCGCATTCCACGATATCCTTGGCTGTCACATGCTTCACTTTCGGTACACCCGCCTCGTCCGCAGGGATGACACTCTTGAGGAGATTGATCTGAGTGAGTAAACGTTTTCGAATCGCTCCATATCGCCTCACAATATGTTGTGAAGACGACGAAAGCCTGGAGAGTTCTGAAGCGCGCGATTCGACTGTAGCGGTCGACTTCCCACCCTGGTGACTGCTCTGCGAAGTTGAAAGTCGTGAGCTACTGTGCATCAACGTCTTCCATTGTTTTGTCTCATGATCATAAGCAGCTTTTAACCGGCTATGCGTGCGGCGCAGTTCCTCCTCTAGTGTCTCTTTTCTCCGGTTTAGTTCTTGTAGCCGCTCTCTTGCTTGCTCCAGCTCGTCTGCCTGTTGCAATTGCAGCGCTTCTAGCGACTCATGACTCGAAACCGTTGCAGATAATCGCTTCTCCACACGACGGTGATAGCTCCATGCCACCGTGGTCGCGTTCAGATGCTCATTTTCTCTTTGCAGCGAATTGCATTGCTCTTGAAGAGAATCAACTTTCTCTTCGTAATAATCGCAATCACCGCGGAGTAACTCGTAAGCGTCCTGTAGTTTACGAAATTGGGCTTTCAATTCGTCCCTCTCTTCTTCCAAAGCCGTGACTCGCTGCTGCAAGTCCTGATTCTCAGTTTTTAACTCTTTCACCTGGTCGTGGTACGACTCTATTTCATTCTTGTATTCGCCGTTGAGCCTCCCTAGCGACATGTTCTCCGATAACAGTATAGCGTTCTCTTGCTGTAGGGACTCAACTTGTTGCCGCAAATCCGACAAAGCGGACGCTGGAACATCTTTTTGAGCTCCAGCACTATAACCCTTGGTTGCTATGAGGGACTCTTCCTCCTCTCCTGAACCATGAGAATAGAATTGATGTTTATGCAAGACGGATGTTCCATCACTTCCTCTCTCTAACGCTTCCTGCTCTTCTTTTTCTTTCTCTCGAAAGTATTTATGAAGCTCCTCGTATTTATATTTGTTCATCACGTCAGTATCAGAAAACCTTCGAGTTCCGCACGGATCAATCTTGTACCACGTTCGTCCAGTGTCTGTCGTTCCCATAGCCAAGTACAAGCATGGTTGGTTGAGAATGTCAAAGTTCTGAAAGCTAAATTTTCCAGGAGCACTAGTTACTCGTTCTTGCGTAGGAACGTGTTCAGTTTCATCCGTGCCAACACTTAACGCCTTAGCTCGTTCAGACTGCGCGCCTTCGCCGGAATCGGAAGGTTTGGTTAGCTCCCAGACAAACGACGTTACGGCGTTTTTGTATCTCTCCTCTCTTGACACCGTTTCTAAAGATGGAACTACAATTGACGTCGCTGAAAATCTTTTTAGTTCTTCGACATCCACCCTTACATTTGAGACGGCTGGTATAGGAGGCATAGAGTTTGAGCGAGCCCTCAAGGGACGATGGAGCATTCCATGCTCTACATCGCCCTCGTTGCGTCGCGACGAAGCACTGCGAGGACGCTGGTTGCAAATTACGGCGCTCGACATATCACCACCGTGAGCAAATTTCGCAGAGCCCTTTCCATGCGGGGTGAACTGCAAATTGTGTAGCCTTAGCACGTCTCGTGCCTCTCTAAGCCCTGAAACCTCTGTTTCCATATACCGCTTCTCATATTCGGCTTGTTCACACTGGTTCTGCAACTCCTCGACGCGGGTATTAAATTCACTGTATTCATTTTCGAGGCGCTGTCGGGCCGCTTGCTCCTCTTGAGCCTGTTGACTCGCGTCGTTCTTTTCTTCTTCGAGTTGCTGAACCTTCGCATTCACTTCATCCCGTTCATTCTCCAATTCCGCACACCTCTTTGAAAGTTCTTCAATTCTTGAGTCTTTCTCCAAAGTAATACGATTCTGCTCTTCCGTTTCTTGCTCAAGTTTTTGATCTTGTTCTTGCAGAGCTTGTTGCAGCTCTTCCATACGCTTGATATCTTCCTCAACTTGCTGTTTCATTTTATCTGTCTGATCGTTTTGTGCTTTCTCTTGCAATTGCCTCCGCAATTCGTAGTTCTCATCTTGCATTTCATGCGTTTGGTTTATATATCGTTTGATGGACTGTCGTTGCCGGCTCACCTCTTCTCTAAGTGCTTCAGCTGTTTGGGCGACATAGGTTGACCGCTCCGTCTCATGGCTAGCTTTACCTTCGTACAGCTTTAGTTTCCTTTCATTAGACTGTTGTATTTGTTCTATCCGCGCACTCATTTTTTGGTTTTGGTTCTGAAGCTCATTAATTTCCTTGTTCTTCTCATCCAATAGAGTACACATCTGATGGGTGTCATTCCTCACTAGCTTCTCCAATTGCTGAATCTGTTCGACTCTTCCTTCCAAATTGGCATTCCCGCCCCTGGATTTGTGTTGACTGTCGACCTCTTCGTTCGCTCCTTCAAAGCTTGAGTACCCTTTTATCTGGTTTAACAGCTCTGTCAGAGATATCTCTAAACGCGATAATCCAGTTTCAGCAGATCGTTTCTGCTCGTAGAGATCGTCTACTTCTTTATTCGCGGCCGATAGTTTCTGTTGTATAGTGTCGCACTCACTCTCCGCTATCTCGTTGTCACTCTGTGCCTGCTCTAGAGACTTCTTCAGGTCTTCGATTTCTCTCCTTAATTCTTCATGCTCCGGATCTGGTTCGGCACTCGCATCCTTTTCGGATTCTTGCTTTTTCAACTCATCCAACTCATTTTTGTACTGCCGCGCGATATTGTCCCGTCGTCCCAACTCATCTTGTAAACTCGCAATTTCGGCCCTCAGTTCCTCGACGTTGGCGTCTTCTCTTCTAGAGCCGTCTGCTGTTCTGCCGCTAGAAAGACCGTCAGAAGGCATTGTTTGCCGTTCCGTAGTTATCGTTTTTGCTTTCTCCAACGCTTCGTTTGCTTCTGCTTCTTTCTGCTTGTACGCCTCTTTCCATTGCGAGAGTTCTTCTTTAGCTTGCAGTGACCTTTGGCGGTATGACGCCGCTTCACTCTGCGACCTGTCCAGTTTATTTTGGAGGTCGCCTATTTCTTCTTTCTGATTTTGCAGCTTTATCGTGTAGTCGTATACCTTTTGCCGGTAATCTTCCTCGATTCTATCAACATCTCTTGTGCGCGCCTCTAGGACATTGTTTTCGTACGAGAGGTCTTCGTTGGCCTTTTCCGCTTTGGTGGCTCGCTCATTCAGCTGAAAGATTTGCTGATCACGCTCGGCGAGCTGTGCACAAACGAAGAACACAGCTTATAGTGTAATGCTTAATACTAATTTTTCCAGATCCTGAACACAAATTTACCTCTTTCTCGTATTCCGCTATCTTTCGTTGGTGCTGGGAGCGGATTTTGTGTAAAAGATCGCCCAACTTTGACCTGTGACATCGTACGGAAGACATGCCGTTTCTTAATGCAACAAGGCTGCCACAAAAAATGGCTTACTTCGCACTGTCTGCTCTGTGCTTTGAGCCTTCAAAATCGGGCCTCATTGCCAGTACCGACTGCAAATATTCTTCAAATTGTGCAGCCTCATCGTCTTCTACATTGGGTTCGGCCTCGCCGTCTGGTGAGCCCATCTTCACTTCTCTCAGGGCTCGGAGTGCTGAATCCTCAGGAGAAGCTTCTCTCGAGCTTTCCATCGAGCTTAATTCGGTACCAACACGTTTCAAGTGATAATACACCGACAGCTCTGCCCCTAATATGGGTCTATCGCCTCGTGAACCAGCTGCGCGGCTTTCCAACGAGTCACGCAAAGCACGGTGACTCTGCGTCATGAAACTCTTCGCCATGGCGCTCGCCCGCATGGGACTGGAGGATCGCTCTTTCTTATGGTCCGATTTTTCCTGGATATCTTTCATTCGTTCTTTCATCTGGTCATAGAGTCGCTGCTGTTCTTCTCTGTCACTGAAACTCATTTGCTGCTGGTAGATTTCCTGTAGCTGGGCCGCTTGAGCCTCTCGAACCTTAAGACTCTCTGCAAGCAGGTCATCGAATGCCTCCAAAGCTTTCACCCGTGAATTCTGAACAGCCTTGTCCGAGTCGGCCACAGCCATAGCTCCTTCACTTGCCGCATGTTTCAACTGGCTCCTTGAACCGGACAACGGGCGTTTCCTAGTGCTGTCTTTTGTATTGAGCCCTTTCAAGGATGTGCTAATCCTCTCCCGGATTGTCGACACCTGCATACTTCAGCTTCGTGTGAACCTGTTGCTCTATCAAAAAGAAGTGCTCAAAGATGCATGCCATACCTCCTCGACTAACGCTTTCATTGTTTCCTGCCTCTTTTTCTTATATTCATAGGATGTGATTGTCTGCAACGGTGTAGTACGATGTACCTAACATTCTTGGCTGTATTTAGCATTTGTCAGCACTTACATGTCCAGGTCGAGAAGGTTGATCTGCAGCAAGCTGCTGGATTGATATCCTCTGTGACGATTTCGATGGTTTGGATTCTGTAGTCCTTCCTTTTTCGCCTTCGTCCTTTAACTTCTTCTCAGTGGCACATTCAGGTACGTCGTCGAAGGACGCCAGTAGCCTTCTAAAGGCATTGCTTAGTTCTTCCTCAACTTGTTCGAATCCTGTACCCTCGTTTTCGCTCCCTGCTGGTTGACTTCCACTCTCCGTTGTTTCTTCGTCGTCCTCCTGTACGAACTGAACGTCATCCATGTCCCAGACAGACCCTGAGACCGCTCCTTTCCGCGTCGGCGGTTGCTTGCCCCCTTGGTCCTCCACGTAGCTCTGACCTCGAGCTAACGCTCCGGACGTATTTTGACGCCGAAATGACGCGTTGCCACCGTGTCCCGTATGTGTACCGGAATTCACGGGCGGTAACCGCCCGTAAGATTTCGATTTCTGCGCCTGTCGTTTCTGGTTGTCCTTCGCTTTCATTCGCTTTTGGAATAAATGTTGGTCCCCCCAGACGGGGTTCCTCTTGACCAAAGGGTCGTCATTACTGTTTCCTTGAGTTTTGTGGGGAGAGTGCTGTGGAGTGCGATTTTGCGACATCAATGTGGATCCAACGCTCGCAGACGACGATTCGCCGTTGACCTCGCTCCCGTTCCCCGGCAGCTGGTTGGTGGAGAATGACCCCCGAAGCATTTTGATGGGGAAAAAAACTCGCACAACCTTGTTATAACATCATATGTACTGAAAGTGACGAAAAAGCGCGCGCTGAGTCTCAACTTTACCAGGAATCAGCGCGTTTATTCACTTCTGAAAAGCACTCCATTACACCCGGGGACATTATTATCAACACATTAATGTTATTCATAACGTCTCCATCGATTTCTGAAGCACGGAAAGGACTGCAATGGGACTTGAGTCTTGCGACCGAATGACTTCAACCAGGCAGTGCAGGCACCTACCTGGATGAGTCAAGAAGTGCTGCACTGCTGCTTCGGGGAAGCAGCAAACCTTGGCCACAACAGAAGCGGTATGCGAAAACGTACATACATTCATCCATTAAACTGATTTACTGCGCTTGTGTTCGAGTTCACGCAGTCAGTATTTTGTTGTTTCCATCTACTCTAGAGACTCTCTGAAGCAACACGGACACTGGGCAGTCTAAAGTTCGCATCTTACTACAAGTCACAGGTCCCCCGAAAAAAGATAACTAGACACTGAATTGTTTATGCGGGGCTGGATCAATACTATTCCGTAAACCATCTTCCAAACGTGGAAGTGCTAACTTGTTGAATAGCCTATCAAATGATTTAGGTCGGTTTTGTGCTTCAGCGACTTTAGGGGCCCTTCAAATAACATCTTGAGGAAAGCAGTTTTGGGGTATTTCCGACGACGCCTAAGCGGTATCAATATCCTGAATTAAACTGGAACTCGCTCACCTTACAGTTCCGGCTTTCGCCATCACCTTTCGGTATGGTTCTCTACAAGCCATCGTAAACTTTCTGCGATAAGCGGTACATTATACTTATTGATTGCACTGCACTCGATAACAGGTAATGAGGTAGCTTGCCGTAGGCGCGGCAAGTTGTCAAGTGCGGCCGGCCGATCACATTTATTGGCGATGATGACAGACGGACGTCTTGGGAGGGTCTTGCTGTATAATTGCAACTCTCTTTGAAGTGATCTGCGAAAGTGATCGCAGCGGCATGCACATCAGCAGATGGCGGCTAATGACAATGTCTTGATGCCACGTACTGCAAGTCCTCGACTGGGTCTCCCGAGGAGCAAGCATCAACAGTCTCCCTTTCCCCACTGGCATCGATCACATATATCAACACCTGCAATAGATTCTCGTTAAAATAAGACTTCAGTTCATTGGCGGCATAACCATGATAGGATCAACTAACCCTTGTGCGTTCCACATGTCGAAGAAACTCCTGGCCAACGCCGCGATTTTCGTGAGCTCCTCGGATTAGTCCCGGTATGTCAGCGACTCTTAAGGAGAACATATCCTGCAACCAGCGGCCGTGCCAATCACATCGCTACGAATCCAGGCCCAGGTAGTCTGCCGTAAGTTTGCAACATACTTCATATTTAATTGTCCCGATTACAGGGTTAAGCGTGGTAAATGCGTAAGATGCAACCTTCGGTTTTGCTCTCGATAGAGCCCGGAGTAACGTAGATTTGCCTGGACACGTTGCGTAATATTCCAACCTTGAGATAACGATTGCGATACAGCTTTCTCATTGCTTACCCGTGTTCGGATATCCTACTAACCCGACATCTGCTAGAGCTTTTAGCTCCAACTCCAGAAATCGCAATTCACCCGGAGTTCCAGCAATGTGCGGGGTCTGTCTCGGAGCAATATTCGTAAGCTTACGCCACATGAGCATCTATTGTGGAGGGATTCCCTTACTTCAGGCCACTCTTCATCTTTTCCAAAGCTGCGATTACCAAGTCCTCCTTCACCACCATGGGCTACACGTACTACGTCTCCTTCGGCTTGCAAATCTGCTATAGTGTTTAGTTCGTCTCGATATCTGCACGCACACGCCCTTACCCATTGCCTCCTGATCACATGCGGGCCGGACATTATCGCGCTCACGTACGGTAATTTGTGATGACTATCTCGTTGTATGCTAGCTGTGGTTGCTTCATGTTCAACTATGTCTGCATCTTCCGCTGCCATGTCCTCTTCTTCATCGTCTTCCTCCAGAATATAGGTCTGTAGGATTGGTGCACCGTGAAACTTTTGCGGACATACACAGAGTAGGGCTGACGTACTCTATGCACTTCTTTGACAACTGTTCCACATGGCACATCCACGAATGTGTGTTTCCCAGCTCGTCCAGCTTTTCCTTTGCCACTGGCGTCTTTCCCCACACCACCATTGTATACAAAGGTTTGCATGGTTAAGTCCTCGCGGGACCGACTTGCACGGATGATTACATCGCCTCCGTGGCCTCCCGACGCGCCGACACGTCGTTTCTTATTCGCTTGCACAACTGCGCGCACAGTGGTCGAGTTTGGTGCTCAGACGTGGGAACTATCTAGTGTATAGCTCCACATACTCTCAAAACTCTGTACGCCTCGCCCTCCATGACCTCCAGAGACCTGAATTCGGACACGGTCCACGAATTTCCGGCGTGATGACGCCGGCGCCGAGTCTCCCTTATTTGCCGAAGATCTGTGAGAATATGAACAAAATGTGGAAACATCCAAAAAAATCTCATGAAAACAGTAAATACCCTTACATGGTGCTGAAAAGTCGCGTTCCAAGCTGGGGTCGCAGGATTTTCGACAGCTTATTCGGTACGTTGTACATGTTCCATAGCCTTTCCGTTTGTCGCACAAGGTAGCCCATTGTATGAACTGTGGTGCAGATAGTCCTTACGTCAATTCTAAAGTGCTGAATGTATGCAAATATGCGTTTGTGAGGGTAACAGGCCATTGCTTCACAAACTTGAGGAAGTCTTGGAAACACTCAACGTGTCACATTGCCAATGGTCTGAGGGTCGGTACTGTCCTCATCTTGGAGTACCTGTAAATCATGGTTGAAATTCATCCTGTTGTCCCTGCTGCAAGGAGTTAGGGATTCACCCAAATTCTGGGCACGCGATCGTTGGAGCGTTTTAAAACTAGTTTTTGCGCTACAATAAGGGAGAGAAAAGCATACTGTACGAGGTGCTGCCCATGGACCATGCTTTCCTCGGAGGAAACCCGCAGAATACTGTGGATCTCCAGAGTCTGGGGATCAATCCACTGTTTGTCACAGGAATCCGTAGAAGGTTTTGTAAAGCCACACAGATCAATTTCCGTTGATTGCGATGTATGACAAATTGACAATGCAGGATTTTCCCTTAAGAAACTTGATATGATGCAGGAGACAATATATTCCCGGATGCAAGCAAATCGATTGAAATCACCCTACAATTGTATCAACGGCAAGAAAAAATATCTGGTTGCTGTTTGAGTGACTGACTGTTGCTACTCTCGCTAGTATTATCTGATTACCAGCAGTTTCTCATCTTCATTCGAATGATAATTCATGTAAACTCCTCAAGCCAAGTGCAAACAGAAGGGAAGAAAATAGCATGTGGTCAGAGTGATCCTCATGTCCATGTCGTTTCGCCAAAATGGGAATTACACCCTCACCCGTCTTAACAGAGCCTTAATACTTCGGCAATGTGAGTCACCACCTCACTAGCATTGGGGTTGCCGCTACGCCAAACAGTTGCAGTGATAATCGAAATAGGAAGAGTTACATCTAGGTATTTGCTACCTGCCTACTCCTGAGTCAGCGTGTCAACACACCAACTTAGCAGAATGAACAAAATCACTGCCCTCAGCCAGAACATAAAGATTTACAATCTACCAAAGTAATTTCTCACACAAATTGATCATGAGTATCGCTATGGTAGAGAAGACGAAAACTGACAGAGTCTGCTCGGCCCACGGTGTTCGTTTGGTATTAATTGGACATGTACTTTTTGATGCCTTCATATGCTTCAGGAGAGCTAGCTGGGGCCGATTGAGTATAGTTTTTCATCATTTGCATGACCTCATTTTCGAGCTCCTGCAAACAATACCAATGCATTAATCATGGGCCACCACTACACAAACTCGCCTACAGTTACTTAGTAATACTTACTGAAGGAGGTGTCTCTTTACCGGTCATGTAATTGTAAATATCAATTGTTTGTTGGTTCATAATGTGTTCGAACTGATCCAACTGCTGCTCCGTGAGTTGTGGTACGTGTTGCTCAGCCCATGATCCCAAGAGTAGATCAACTTCCAACCTGAGATGACGGGAGTATGTGAACAAATGCATTCTTCTCGTTACTTTACACATGTGGAAGCCACATACCACCCTCTTTGTTTACTCCTAAAAATGAGCCTCCGACGGCGAATGGCATCTTTCTCGGCCTCCGTCTGCGTATCGACTTTAATTTGATGGTAATGGTTCTCCAATTCAGCATCTCGTACACGCGCTTTCTCTTCCAATTCTTCCGGACTCATGTTACTGCTAAACCAGCGGGATGTCTGCACTGGTACACAACTCCTGCACCGGAGAACTTGTCGTGGGGAGTGCGTAATCGTTCTGGAGCATGAATGACGCCAAGTTGCAGCCGTCAGAGCTCGCATTCCACCGCTTATGCTCATTATTACTAGTGACTGTGCGTGTTTCAGAGTCTTCCAACAGCACCACTGGGTTCGGCAAACTTTATCCCTCGTGCCTTTTGACGCAAACGGACAATATCTTGTATAGAATAGGCAATATTTGACCCTGACGTAGTTTGGCATAATTTGTGAAGTTGGAAGGCGTTCGAGGAATTGTACACTGCAAGGGAGACTCGGAGCGGTACCACCCACTCGAGAAGTTTTTGACTCCTCCACCTCGGGGCGGTGAGGATCGCTTGCTCTACGTTCTTCTAGTGGGAAAAATTGATTTAGGACAAGAAATGGTTAGGGGGACTACCGGAGCCATGGTGATGATGATGGATGGCAAGTGTTCCTGACTCGCTGCTTGCACGAGGGGACAGAGCACTTGTGCGAGTACAAAATATCTTGCCTTAGTGGCGGATGAAGGATGCTGACACTCAGTCCGGTTCAATTACTGTACGTGTAGAGCTTCCTGAGATATACCAGTAGTCAGTGCGCACTACGACTGTGTGTATAGTTAGAGTAGTCGTGGTTCGTGATGTACATGTGATGTGATACATGTACAAGCAGAAAAGGATACAAATCAGAATTTATAAGAACGTAGGGAAATGGGAAGCTACTTAACCGCATGAACGGGATTCTTGACCACTCCGTACGCATCATGAATAGGTGGAAGCTCTTGAGAGTTCTCTTCACGTTCGACATTCCCAGAACGTCTCTTGGCCACGATGATTGCTGCAGCAACAATACCAAGACCAGCCACAGAACTAACCACCACACTAGCAATAGTAGCGGTAGAAGCTCCATCACTCTTCTGACCACTTCCTCCACCGGCGCCCGGGCTAGGCTCCGGGGCTGCCCCTGTACGCACACAACTGTAGGTGGTGTATGTGTCATCGGAATCTTCCTTCTCAGCGTTGATGATGAAGTCCACTTTTGTTTCGTCATCTTCACATGCACCTGAGGCGTCCGCAGCAATGTGCCCGAGCGTGCTGATGGATGCAGTGTCACCCACCAAACTTCGTCGATTTGAGTTAAGGGTACCACTGGCTGCAGCTCCCTGAACATTCGAAAACCCGTCGAGACAGCCAGCAGCATTTATAAATTCGGAGGTTACGTATGCAAGCGGAAGTTCGTTAGCTGTGCTCGGAATATTATGAAGCTCGGTCATCAAAACAGATTCGCCGTTTGGGCATCTTCCGCTGCGGCCAAAAATAACCAATAGGTCCCTGTCGCTCCTAACCCACACAACACTGTCGACTCGGTCGACGCGCACGGTCGAAACATTAAACCCATCGGAGCACACTGCATCTCCTGCTACATTGCTTGCGCAAATCTTTGAGTCCCGAGCAAGACCCTCCTGTGCCATATTGAATGTGTCAAAAGCAAGAATGAAGTCGCCATCGGGGGACCCAGCGAATACGGGCTCTTGATAATCAAAGGATGTTGTGATCGTCGCAGTTGGATCCTGCGAGTCCCCATTCCATACGTCCTCGGGCAACCAGACAACCGCAGGGAGGCAATCGGTCCACTTAACAGATATGAAAGGATTTCCATTACTGTCGGCACCAAAAAGGCGTAAGCCCTCTCCAAGATTGCATTCGGATCGGCCATCAACTTGAATAGGTGATAATTCCGTTTCTGCATCCAACTCCTCGTGCTTGGTCACGTTTAGAGCCAGGAGCTTTCCATCTTCGCCGGATGCCTCCCCTGCAATATACGTCGTGGCTCCTCGTGTAACTGAAGCGACGTTTGTACCTACGGCCAGTTCGTCATCGCACTCAGTGCAGACCAAGCGTCGTTGTTCGGACTGGCAATCGGCCGATGCCCTACTGGGAGTTAAGATCATGCTATCGTCGCTGGGCATTCCCATCAAAAGGAACGGAAGTGTATCACTTCCAATTCCATCTTCTAGATTGCTGAGCGCCCCAAGTACATCTGTCTGGGGTTCGCATATAGGTGCCGGGGAAGGAGAAACGATTCGTATCTCTCCAGTTTCCCCAGTCCTTCCTGGAACGGACGATGGACTCTTACTTAGGGATGGTGACCGGTTGGTAGGAGTCACCGATGGGGTTGCTTCCGTTGGTTCGGGACTTGGAGTTATAGTCACATCTGCGTTCGTGTTGCGCCAACTTTCCTAATCTGTTGAGCATAACTCACTTTACATCGTTACTCACCTCGTAGTACCAGGTCTCCCTGTTCTTTCGGAGGAACTGAGGGAGGAATAAAGCAGTCAACATCAAGAAAGCCGATGCCTTTGTCAAAGCCTTGAGCATGGGGATTCAGCCAGACATGCCGTTCCTCGTTTACCCCATAGGGGCTATCATACACAAATTTGACGCAATACCAATCCTTGTCGTCATTATTGCCATCAAACGGATCAGGGTTAGTGACATGTCTGCATCGTATCACATAAGTTTATGGAACTGATGGAGAACAAAGTCGAGGGTTTACACGTACTGTAGAACTGCTGATTTGTCGCAAACTTCATTTTGTCCGTATCTCTCGCAAAATTGAAAATCCCGTTGTCGCTCAGTGGGATTCCAGAAAAAATTGAAAAAAGCTTCGGTTCCATCTTGGAGGAAAAAAAATCCCCGTCTGCACGACGCGAAGATGATTGAGTGTACAGTACGGATGTGAGCAACGGGGACTTACTGCAACTCTCCGGGCAGTCGTTCACACATTCCATCTTCAATTCGAGTAAGGCTAGAATCAGTCCCGCAGTTCTTTCCCATAATACCCATTTGTCCATTCCTCTCTACCGTAAACGCCCGTTCCTTTCCTTCTATCCCGTAAGAGGATAGGAACTCAAACACTACACAAAGTAAGTCTTGTCCGGCCGTGAAGATATTTCTGAAACGAGACTAACTTTATAAACCAAAAAAGCTACCCAAGGATGAGCATGTACACTAACCTTAGGAGAGCACTGGTACAGTGACCATTGGCAGCGCAGAATTCGAACGAGTCCGCTCCTGATTGGTTTCTTCCAGGATGGTTTGAAAAATCCAGCGACGCGCAAGTTGCATCTTTGGGTCCTTGATAGAACCTATTAGCTTTCCTGCAACGCAAAAATGAAGATAATTGAGCGCGTTAACAAGGAAGTAGTTAGTCAGTCTGAAAGCATACCGTAAAGTTTCCGGGAGAACAGGACAAATTCCATCTGTGTTGCAGCATCCCGCAAACGTAACGAAACGGCATGACATGAACTAACCGAACGAATATATAACACTCGTACGTTTGACCCTACTGCTATCTCGCGAGAGTTCCGCTGCTGAACCACTGTGAGGCAAACCGTCAGTGCAATCTTCACCAGGATCGGCAAAAATCGCCGTGGATCCATCCTCCATCAACCAGACGCTCCTTGTCGCCTCCTCATTTGTCAGATAATACGGAACTGAAAATTTAACGCAAAACCAGAGGTTTCCAAGATCGTCTCTATCGTGCCCAAAGGACCTAAAGGAGGAAGCAAAATCAACAGGTAGAACGCTAGAGGAGAAGTCACATCATATGGCTACACACTCAACGTACTCTACTACAGCGTTTTCCTCAGTAAATGGCGCATCCCTACTTGTCGCATTCCTAGTGCATTGTCGTTCACCACCCACGCCTTCACAGTAAATGAAAATATCAAAATCATCGAAATGGCGGATCGCACTGGGTTCTCCAAACAGCGGGGCAGACAAATCCAATGAAGAACAAATTCTACTCTTATCCCAAATCACAAGCTCCGTTCTGCATGTCACGGGTTACGAACTATACTGCCGACCAAGTTAGCGAAGTATAGCCTTGCCAACACGTACTGTAGCTCTTGTGGGAGTGCTCGGCACATTGTTTCTGTAAAGAAGAACAAATGAGATTACTGCTAGAGCGAGGGCTTAGTCACAGTTTAACCGTCGGAGGTAAACGTACCGTCCTCCGCAACAGGACTGCGACGAATAGAGAGCGCCGGAACATCTTCGCAGTCCACGGACAAGAAGGCTTCTTCATCTTGCGCTGTGACCCACAATGCCACGGTTCGCTCTTCAACAAAGGAACTGTTGAATACGATGCAATACCAATCTTCGTAGACGTTTCTGCATGTACCAGGTATACGACTAGGCGAGGGTAGTGTTTCCCCTCCACAAATGTGAGTCGCTACGCACTTGATGCTCTCGACGAGTGCATTCGGGTCACATGCCCTATCAAAGAAGTCACCAATCTCTATGTCCTTCTTGAGCCCATTCTTGCAATACCGGAACAGACTGTAGAGACGTCGAGAGTCCATTGATCCACCGGCTGGAGGATTTCCAGTGAAATTAAAAGAACGGCATCCACCATCAAAGTCGGTGAACTTAATGACGGTTCTGTATCACCCATGATTATTCGAGAGTTAAGAATGTATTCCCCTGGAAACGCCATATCAATACTTACTGCAACGAATCGGGCAAGCCAGGGCACCGCCCTTCTGTTTCCCCGAGAACGTAGGAACACAAGATAAAAGCATAATTCATCATGTAGTTTCGCACCATTTCCAATTCCTTGCTTACCCGAAACCTCATTTAAGCTCTCGGGCTCACCTCCAGACTCGCAACTCGAACCTTCTGCGGCACGTGTACCGTTGCTATTAAGCCACAGGTACACGTTTTCTCCTCCGTTGTGCTCCCAATGGAAGAAGACACAGAACTTGCTCCCTTGCTTGCTATCAGTAGTAATGCTTATTTCTCTGGAAGCAAAGCAGATAACTCACGGATCATCAAAGCAAGTCGAAACCGCAAATTTGCACTTACATAACTTCAGCTGACATACACTTAGCTAAAGTTTGTTCTGTATCTCTGCAGTATCGGAAGTAGCGGTTCCCCGCATCAACACCCGGCATTTCGGAAAAGTCAAACGAGCGACATGCCCCATCCTGGTTAAATTGCTCCTCCGACCTGTGTCACGGTAGCTACACCCAGTAAATTGCCAGTGGCTCCAAAACAGAGGCATTCGTGCCAACATACGATACTGGTAATGTTGGGCATTGCTTTCCCTCTGCAAGAATTGGTTAGTTTAAGTTGCGTCTGGCACAGCTGGGAATGCGTCAGAGGGCAACACCTACTTTCTACAGCTGACGATTCCGAAGGGACGTGATTTTCTAAACAAGGAGGTGATGATGGATTTCTGTCTAGAAACGCCATATTATCCGACGGATTCATCCACATGGCAAAGCCGGCACCAGGTTGAATATCGAATTGCATGCATGTCCAATCACCACTATCACCCAACTTAGAGTGCAAAGCTCTGGAGATACCCAATGGAAAAAGTTATCTTGAGAATCCTCGAAGTAAAAGCCATCATTTTCACCTCACCCAATGGGGGACTGATGATAGTGCCTTTGATCTCCCCAGCTTTTATAATAGAAATCAGCGCCTCTTGGGGGTTCTGTTCTTCGAAATTTAAGGACACACAAGGGTCATTCTTCGAATTCAACCGAAAGTGTTCCTCACTGTATCGACACACGAACCAATCACCACTTCACACGAATATGACTGCCCAGAATATTGTGGCGGGGGTAGAGTCATACCGGAAGACCTCAGGAACTTCACCACACATCGCATCTGTAGAGAGAGCGAGAAGTCAACAAACGGAGTTCTATCAGTAAGGGATGAAAGCGATGAAACGTACTGTGCATCTCAGACCAATACATAGTCAATGGCTCATCACCCGAACAATCGGATGCCATGACACCATGATTGCCCTCTTCGCTAATTTGCATCCAAACATATTGTATTTGCCCACTGAGTCCGGTTTCGAATTCAACACAAGACCAACCACCATCTGAGACGACCGACCTGCAAGCAGAACGAGAAGCCTCTAGCTCGCAATTTCATTTACAGTTTACTTTTACAAATGAATAAGTTGCTTACTTAATTTCGGCAGAGTCATCCCTTAGTAGTGTGGAGTTCCTCGGGCGTATCCAGAAACTGAATTCATTGTTAGCTGTTACGCTACTAAAGTCAAAGGAGAGGCAGTCCCCCTTTCGGCCGCCGTCCGCATCGTATCGCAGCATCTCATTGAATTTCCATTTCTTTTGTGCTCTGCATGCAAAGAACGTACGTGATCATGAATTGAAGCTGACGACACATCAAACCCGGTAAGTTTCCTGGTCCTGGAGGTACCACGGGTGACCAATCACTGTCAATATTGAGAACTCGAAAACGTACACAACAGGCAATGATGCGGACGCTTCGTTCGGGAAGCTGATGAGGGCAAGAAGCACGGCCGACAGCAAACTGATTGGCATGTAGCTCCAGTACGGTCTGGACCTCAGCGGGGTTCCCGCTCCCATGATTTGTTTCATGACAGCAGGGCGAATCCGTAACAATACAACGTTGCGGACTCAAGTTCGTCGCCGGTATCAAACCTGAAAAAAATGGAACAACTGTCTGTATCGAAAGTGGTGGAGCCAATCCGCCCTGTACAAGCTGTATGAGTTGTCAAATTCTTGAGGCAAAAAGTTGTTCTACACTCCCCAACGGTCACCGTCTGCAGTGGTACAACAGTAAGCTCCCAAACTGCCTCGGACAGGCAAATCACTCGATAGAAGTAGTAATACAATATTTTAGAGGCATGCAGAAGTTTTGATTAACGAGACAGAGCATTGCTGCAATGTTCTGCACATTGTTGCAACCTGCAGCAGTGGAGCAGGACGACAACGTAACACGGTGCTGTAGATAGTGCTGCGGGAACCCCAAACAATTCCATTGTACCGTCACAAATAATGAATCAACGATTGATATCACGATCATCCTTTGCGTCTTCTGCAATATGCGACACCTCCTAGCCTAGGAATTCGATCTACAGTAGATTCCCTCCTGTGGTATCATAGTTTTCTTTCACTTTGGCAACTAGTTTCTTCTTACGTGTCCTTTTTCTATAGCGCGAATCTTTCTGTTGCTTGATAGGGTTGGTTTACTTAACGCTCTCCACAAGTTTCGACGGTACTTGCAGTCCATTCTTAACGGGCAAAATGGAAATGATTAACAGTGTCACGAGCGTAAGCGAGCAGGCGACATCGGAAATTCCGCATCCCCCTTTGTATTCATCATACGACCGAGATGCTGGTTTGTCAAGCAAGAGTGCATTAGAGCCGATGAGCAGAAGCCATATACGGACTTCCGATGACGAGCACCGGCGTTCGAGAATCTTTGAGATGGCTACAGTTCAGGGATGAAATTATCTTGGCAGAAAGCGGGTTCACTTCACTTTGCGTGGGCGGGTTACTCCGCAAGCATCGGAACAAGCCACAACAACACGACAGATTGGACTTGGGAACATCCATGGTAACAACAGGACACTACGGAACTCCAGAGAATCCGTCCTCTATATAGGATTGTGGTCCCTATCCACTAAATGCGTTTGTTGTTTCCTTGGTGGTGTTTAGGCAGGTCCATCGGCATAATATGTGGATAATTGGCAGTGGATGCCGTAGACGCTTAAACCTTTGGCCAAGCATGCGTTTTATTTTAAACTTTTGCCGCCACTACTCTTCAATCTATGCTGGATTCGGCAAAGTTGCCGGCGTCAGGTTCTCGGATACAATATACGCGCAAACTGAAGCGCTTCGGCGAATAAGATTAGCTAACCAACTAGCTTTAACTTGGATTCTTGAACCAAATGCGCCTGTTTATTGAAACAGATGCTAGGACAAAAACAGATTGGGAGAGCGAATCACTGGGTCGCCGTCGTCTCAGTGTAGAACATACTGAAAACTTTTAGCATTAAAGAGCCCTAGAGGATACCGGTACGCTGGCGATATTTACGTCGTAGACCAATTGAGTGCACATTCATAATTGCGGAACGGACGGAGGCTTTAAGTACTACTCTGTAGTACAGCCAATGGCGAGCACATCCTGATCACAGCCAGGCAGTCCATCAATGTTGATGGCTATGGGTAGACAGGACACTGAACGTGATAATGCAAAGCTTTCGCCTCCTCAGGAGTGAATACCCGGAAGATTTGCCGCTACAGCTCCCCCTGGTCACCATTCGGCGGGGTTCTTCGAAAGAAGTGTACACCAATCCTAATGCGGATGCTGTTCGGTAGAAACGAAGGGAAGGCCACTCTCGAGACCCTTAGTAACTCCGTAGCACTATGTGTGCAGTAATACCCCATGGTACCATATMATGATTTTCGTAGGGAGTGGCTCTCATAAGTGTCACATATGGACGTTGTTAGGGTGCTCAGGTACCTTTGCTACCGAATACAATGAACACACATGCAGCGCTTCAACTAGCAATGCTAAGTAACAAACTAACCCCAACTTAGTATCCTGTTAACTGGGCTAATCTGGAAATCGAATACGTCTGTTTATTGAAAAAGATGCTAAGACAAAAGCGTATGCGGAGAGCAAGTCGAAGGGTTGTTCCAGTGTTAAGCACATACTGAAACTCCCAAGTATCAAAGAATCTCGGGAGAATAGCGTACCGATAGGACTCCGATACGCTGGCGTTCACTTTATAAGTGCGGAACGGAGGGAGAGCTTAAGTACCGTTCTATAGTACAGCCCATAGCGAGCACATCCTGATCACAACCAGGCAGTCCGTCAATGTTGATGCCTATCGGTAGACCGTTAGTCGTTTTACCAATACACAAAGCCAGACTCGGGAAGCCTGCATTAGCAGAAACGTCATTGTTGCGCACATGGGTCGGAAAAAGCGGTACGCTATTCCCGTTGAGCTCTATGGTCTGTCCTTGTTCAATTCTCGTCGGAGGCACTGGAGTCGTCGGGAATACGATGGCATGTACGCCTTGCGACTCAATTGTATGCTTTAAACGCTCTTGTAGCCTAGGCCTTTCATCTTCCAAAATTTCCTTCTTTCTTTCAGCGGAAATCGGATGGTTCTGGTAAAACGAAAGTATGTCGCTCACGTCTGATGACTTGACGGACCCGAATAGTTGATTCAGAGTTGTCTTCTTATGGAGATCGTGGGAATGCAAATAGCCATCCAAGTCGGAGAAGTAGTCCGAGAACACTAAGTCCATTGACAGCTTATTGTTCAAGTCCACAATGTCTTGCGGAAATTGGATGGGCTTAAGAGCGAAACCGTTATCCTTTAACTTTTCCAACACAGCAGTTGTAGTCTTTTCCACTTCTTCGTCTACATTCTCCCAGAAGTATTGCTGCGGCACCCCTAGCTTGATTTCGGTCACCTCTCTCGGCTGGTTTGTCTTGCTTCCTTCTCCCGCCAAAACAGAGTCCAGAAGAGCCAGATCTCGAACAGTTCGCGCCATGGGCGCTGCGGTATCCCGGACACTACAAATCGGAACTATCCGTCCTCTTTCATCAATCGGGGTGTATCTACCGGTAGTTGGACGGAACCCATGCGCTCCACAGAAAACTGCTGGTATTCGGCCAGATCCGCCAGTGTCCTCGCCCATACCGAAAGGAACAACTCCTGCTCCAACAATGGCACCGGTGCCTGAGGAGCTGCCACCTGCAATGAACGCTGGATTGTAAGGGTTCTTAGTAGCCCCAGTATGTCCGTTGATTCCACTGGTTCCAAACCCCAACTCGTGCATGTTGGTCTTCCCAACGGGAATAGCTCCAGCCTGCAGCAATCGTTGAATGCATGTCGCAGGTGCTTTGTCTTTGGAAACCACATGATCATCCAATGCCGGTGTGGCCGCAGTGGTTCGAGTACCGGGAAGATCGAAACAATCCTTGACGACAAAAGGTACACCGTCCAAGACTATGCTTTTCGTCACTGCTACGATACTTGTCAGTGAGTTCCAAAGCCTGGTCCACCGAGAAAACGTCGATGAATGCATTCAGATCTGACACGCCTTTCTTGGTTATATCTTCTAGAACAGCCTGAACCACCTCCCTCCGGTTTTCTGCGGCGGCGGTATAGTCGGCAATCCCACTGCCCCGTGGGATACGCTGATTTCCACTCTGTAGAAACCAAATAGCGCATATACATACACCAGGATCTTTCTAAGCATTCAAACAAGACCATACAGACGTACCATTGTTTGAATGTTAGTGTTGCTCCTATCCGTAGTCGTCGTATTCAAACAACCCCCCTCTGGGAAAACTGTAATCAATATCCAAAAGTCGGCTTACGATTAGCCGCCATGCGCTGGTGTTGTTTTGTGAAGGAATCTAGATTCTATACTACCCGCAATATGCGGGCCGCATACCGCCCTACAAATGCATTAGCGCCAAAAAACGGTACATGCTACACAGGAATTAAACCTTAAAGGAATATGGATAATATATCTGAAATTGGTAGTGGGAGATACACAGTTGGGCGCCGAATTCGGCCTGCAGGTCTGGATGAAGTGGGGATGACGAGCTCGCCACTGAAATTTGTACACATGATAACCAAGTCTTTTGCCTCTTTAATTGGTTTAGGCGTGTATTGCGCAATACCAATGCATGTGGAGTCCATGCTAGCGAGTATATCCACTCCCGTTGACTGCAGAATTCTTAGGATTTTTCTTCGGCAACTTGGCTCCAATAGTAAAGAGCAGTTTCAAGCATGGGCTTCAGACGTCCGCGGACCTCTTTCGACGCCCCCAACGGCCTATACTGGAACCATTTCTCCTAGCAAAACTGTAGCACGCAGGACATAATATCCAGTGGTTTGAGCGTAAGAAGGTTGAGAATCTTTCTCGCGTGTGGGATCGCTCAGCCACCAAGCGAGCAAAAGCACCTCAGCAATTGAAACTGTGCCCCATAAAGGCTGTCCTGGGCATCATCTAGTTACTAGACTTGTACAGCACTATCTTGTACTGTACAAAACAGTCCTCGTTCTTCTTTCTTGCTTCCTTCCCTGCTTGCTTCACAGATGATCTGCTGCTCCTGTACACAAGTAAAAACCGCATAGACCCTGTTCCTGAACAAAGTATATCGAATTGCATTGCATTGGTTCTTTGGATAATAAAATGAAGAGTTCCTTTCAAGCGGACTCTCTGAAGCACAAAAGAGTATCCGGCCAATTTGCCTTCGACACAGGTGAGAGACTACAGCGGTGGCAGTTGACGTATAACCATTTGTGTATCAGAGCAAAGCATTGCAGGAACTGCAGGCGTTTTCCACATCAAAGCCATTTTCCCGGCTCCCGCTGCCAGGAGCCTGGGATACAAAATGCAGTAAGAGCAGACGAATGTTCAAGGGCAATAGGACAGGCTCAGAGTAAGAGAACTCTCAGTCGAGTAACACCCCTTTACTCAGCACGTTTATCAAATTAAACAACTGATACTCGCGTACCTGCCCTTGACGAAGTTGCGCCTGCTCAATTTCCTTCAGGCTACCAGACATACTTGCTATGTGGAAATTGGGGTTCCTAAACCGAGCCAGTTACGAGAAGTTTGAGATATCTTCTGGATTCCTAAATCCTCTACTCCGTGTGGTATCGCAGCATTTGACCAGCACTGTGGTAGTTGTCCAGGGAATTATACGTCGAGCGCGATGACCTGGTAGACAAGATGTTCTTTGTTCCAAAAACTGAACAGCCTCACCGGAAACACGCCCGCCGAGCGCAGGACAGCGGGTAAACTCATATGATACCGCACGGGCAATGTTGAGCAGTGATGTTAGAGGGATCAATCCGCTGTGGGTTACCTTGCTCCAAACACCGGAACGCAGGGGCTGTCCGCTAATATTGTCCATCAATTGTCACTCCGGACGAGCTTTGCTCTCGAGATTGTGTCGGCAATGGATTCTTCCCCGAAAATGTCCACAGAATCCGGACCAGCCACGTTGCTGAGAGTATAATCTACCTGTCTGAGTTCGGCATCCACTGACGCACTGTACTATACGATAGCCTTTGCTACCCTGTATTTTCCATTTCATGAAAGGATGTGGTGTTTTTCGACGTATTGTCTGTACTCTTTAAACTTTTGGGCTGCATTATCCACGGTTTTGTTGTATGAATCCACCGAGTTTTCAATCTTTGTGATATCTTTCTGTTTTCGATCAGCCGCCTCCTTTTCATCCTCACTTTGCTGTTGCTGGCCCTCTTCTCCCTTCCCTTCTGTGTCCGAACTGGACTTCCCACCGAGTGTGTACTGAGCATTGGATCCCTGTAAGCTCTCAGCCAATGCTTCATGGATATCTCGAGAAGTATTAGCGTCCACTTGCGTCCGTAAGTACGACGGGACTTGCATTAAATTTTCGCCCCGAGCGGGGAGCTGGTGAAGGGTTGGAATCGACTTGATGTGCTTTTCGCGAATCAAAGAACTGAGTTCCTCCAGCTGAACTTCCATGTTATGCAACTTTGAGGTAGCCTGCTCCACAGTGATTCCTGGGCTCAGAGTCCCCTTGCTTAATGCACGATGCGTGGCTCGTATAGCCTCCAAGAGCCCGCGAACTTCTGCAGAGTCACTCTCCATTGTTTCTTCTTTCTGATACGGTGGTAGTTTCCTTCGAAATAACACGGGAACGACTTGATAATTCCACTATTTCATCGCGTTCTAGAGTGACCTCCGGGGAAATGCTCCCGACACGACAATCTTTTCATATGGTTTCCTGCTTCCCTTTAGCTTCCCCTAGTAGAAAACCACAAAAAGGGTCCCGGTTTGGATGGCTGTCCCAGAGCCCGAGGACATGCTGTTTGGACCGCCGTATTGAGTGTTTACGTGTCGATAGATGCTCCCGTGTCCGAATAGGTAGACGTACACACGTTTGAAGTATTCAGTATGAAGAGCCAGATCTCCATACAACTGCTCCTGGTGGCAGGAATAGCGTTATTCCTGAGCGCTCCGGGTTATTTGGGAGCCTCAGCGCAAGATACAGAGGCCGATGATGACGATATACACGTCGTAGAGGAAGGCGGGACCGAGGATAACTTTGAGGAATACTACGAGGACGCTGTGGAGGACCCTCTGTTCGAAGAAGGGGCTGAAGTATACGTCAAAGGAGGCCTGGCGCAGGCCTTTGACAGCAGTAAGTCCCAGGCATTTTGGAGCTATTATACACTGTATAGAGCTTATTTATCACCATTGTCGTCCTGTGATGGCGCAGAACTACCCATTGGCAAACAGGTGTCGGTCTTGTGTGGAATCATCAACGCTGAAGATGAACCAATTCACATGATGGGAATCGCGGGAACCCTCAATGACCCCAATGATTATAGTCGAGTATTAATGAACGTACGTGTTCGATATGCATTGGATGTAGAGTAGTTTACAGCCTGAAAACGCAGCAACTGCTATTAACGTGCTGCAGTTTACTGGACGATTCGCAACCAACATTAATGAGTCGATTCCCGAGGATACCGAAGCCACATATGCTCATACATTCCGAATGCCCAAGACTGTGGAGCCTCAGAAAGTCACCCTTTCACTCCAGATTTTCTACGTCTTCAACCGAATGGAATATGAGCAGACCTTTTTCAATGAAACCGTTGAATTTGTCAGTGTGGAGGAATCTGTGCAACCAGACATGTACGTTAGTATACGCTGCACTCCTCTGTGGCTGGTATTTTTTTCACCTGCTGGTGTCTCTATTTGCTATACAGCTTGGCGAAATATATATTCACTTTGGTGGCTGCTGTGGTGATTGCTTGGCTAGTTTATAAGATCGCAACGGGAAGCTCTAGGCAACCTGCTACATCCGGTCGTGCTGTTAAGCATGTTGAAAACTATATGGACCCACAGGAACAATACCTCCGTTCATTGGTTAGTTTTGCCACTTGTCCGCTACGAGGGGAAATAATAGTGCCTTTATCTTGCATGCGTTGTTGTTCGCAGGAACCTTCCAAGAAGAGCAAGAGCAAGTCAAGCAAAGGCTCAGACAAGAAAAACACTTGAAGCTGATAAAATTGCTAATAGTGTTTTATCTACCTGGCACATACACTTATATGTTTCCTTGTTGTCATATGGCGTCCCTTTTTACATATCGAGTGATGCCCTGTTGTCAATGAGACGTTCTAACATTGTTTACTAGTCTGAAGTTCCATAAACATACTCGTTCCCGCAGTACTGAAAATATCTACCTCGATCAGGGGATGTGCAGTTTGTGCCGTCGTGTAGCCGAATTTTGGCCGCCTGTAGGACAGTATAGTTTAGTTGCCAGTTGGTCTCGTGGATTGATTGAAGCTCTCCCCACACGTGTTGTCTTTATTGTGTCTATACAAGGTCCATTTTACTACCTTTCCCCCCCCTCCCATCATGAGTGCCTCGTCCAACCAGCGTCTGTTGGTGAATGTTATTGATGTGTATTCGACTGAATACAGCGCCTGTATCCCGGTGAACCCGGAGCAAGACAGGACCATTTCCCACCTCAAGACTTTGATCCACAAGCACCACGTTTGTGCTCCTCACGTGTCCGAACAGAGGCTCGTGTGGAATGGAAGATTGATAAGTGATGATTCTATGCCTCTGACGCGACTTTTGTCGCCGTCATCGCCGTCATTTAAACCTCTGGGGGAAAGAGGGGGACGTCAAGGAATGCGCTCAGCGTCCGTGGGGGGCGAGACATCCACGACGCCAGATTCCAACGGTCGTCACCACGTGTCGGTGCACTTATTGTATTCCCCGGAAACTGCGCGAAAAGCGAATACGGCTTCGGTCTCGACCACGGCTGTCTCTGTGGCTGCTTCGGAAAGGACGAACGTAACCAACGTAACCAACGTGGAAGAGATCTCCTCCTTGGGAGGACTCAGTTTAAATAGCCATGCAACACTTGATAAGACTGCTACCAACACTATGGGTAGCTCCGCCTGGATGGGAGCGTCGTCTGCAGCCAACTGTGGTCTTGAGTCCGCGCCAACGTCGTCTGAAGTTGGACATCATGACCAGGAGCAACAGGCAAATCTTTCTCAACAGTCGCGGCATTCTCATACTAATCAACGGGATCGAATTAGCTCCCAATCATCTCTGCCTTCTACGGCTAGCCTGCATTTGCCGTATGGAGCCATGTATCAGAATCCTTGGACCTCCAATGCTCATCTGACGTCGCTGAACATCGCTAGCACCTACAGTCGCCACCCACATGATACGATGACGCCAACACCGACAGCTGAGGGCTACATGAGTTTCGGTAATGGCACCCCCGTCATGCCTTCGACACCTAGCAGTGTCGCCGATGCCCCGGACTTGCAGCAGCAACAGCATCAGTATATGCTATACCTGCAATGGATGCAGTATTGCGCAATGTGCCAGCAAATGCAATGGGCGTATATGAACAAACATCATCACCATCGCCGACATCACCGACGTCGAGGTTCGAACTCGAGCAGCAGTTCAGAATCTAGCAGTAGTACGGAATCTAGTACCGCCAGCTCCATTCCAGAGAGCGAAGAATCTGAGACAGAGCAACAGGGACAAACTGTTCGCGGATCAACTGAACAGCATTCTCGGCATAGACAGAGACCTGCTGCTCAGCAAAGAGGTGACAATGTAGAAGGTGCTCAAGGTCAACACAGGGAGGACGCTGCTGAACCGCAGGGCAGAAATGGGCAGGCGGGCGGGCAACAGGATATTGCCAGACAAAGGCCTGCATGGCTCGGAGCCGTCCAAAACTTGCAACTTGGATTGCTTTTCCGGCTCTCGTTGGTGACGTTGCTTTTGACGAGAGGAAGATCAGCAGAGAGACAGTATACCATAATTGTTAGTGCGTTTGTCATCTATCTCTACCACCTCGGCGCCATCAATGCAATCTTTAGGCGCCTTTGGAGGTGTTTCCGAAACAGGGAAGCCCCGGAAGCTGATAGCGGCCAAACTAACGAAGCTGTCAACCACGATAACAACAACGCGGCGGTGGCTGTAAATAATATGAATGCATTCGAGTATTATGCAGCTCGTCTTCGTGTAGGTGGTGTTGCTCAATTCAATGCATGGGGGAATTTACCTGAACTTGTCAATGAGAGGGAACGAGTCAACAACCAAAACCGAGTACCAATGCTCAAAGGATTTGTCGCAGGCTTTGCCGCACTTGTGATGTCATTTATTCTGAGTGTGTTCCCGACTTGGCTGCCTCCTCCAGAGCCTTTGCCACCTCAACAAGAAGAAGATGGAAACGGCGAAAACCTGGACGGCGGGGCCAATAACGGGGAAGCGAGAGCAAATAATGCTGGGCACCTCGACCACCCCGGAGTTGCCGAAGAGCAACCTGTCGACGGCAGGCAAGATGAATAAATACCAAAGGATGGATCGTAGTTTGAAGAATATATCGCCGCCCCCATATTTTTGCTAATGCTCCATTCCCAAAATGGTCTTGAATCTCCACTACTGACCCTAAGGTTCCCCGTCCTGACTCCCATGTACCGTCAATTGGCTGATGCGGGTGCATTGGTCCGTTACCCTGCAAAGCGTAAATTCGGTGAGGAATGTTGTCCGCACTAGCAGTAGATTTCGGTCCTACCGTTCAATAGCTAGGCACTTCTAGCCATGACCATCATGGTGTGGCCATCCGGTCACTGGGCCCTCCGGTGGCTCGAGTGTAACAGAAGCAACAACCCGAGGTCGCTGAGGCACCTGTTAGCGTTCCCGGGGGCAGCACCCCTGCATTGCTGTCGTACAACCTAAGTGCATGACTTATTTGTCAACTCGTAAGAATTGTCTAGAATGTGAAAATTTTAACGCTTGCGACATCTATCCTTTTTTGAAAATACAAACCGGACAGTCAGAAAAGGCGCAGCCCGGCGACAAGAACAAAGAGTGGCTCCAAGAGCCCTGGTGGTCCTATGGAGATTTCCTTGTTTTAGATCCTCCTCTTCTGGAGAAATCCAAGAACGCCACAAAATCGAAGAAAGGTTCATGGTGTCAATGGTGGTGGTCGTCTCCTTGATTATCTATGCTACCGTCCTGGTGGTCAGTGGGTGGTGACACTCCCCCGAGTGAGAATACGGAGACTCTACAGGCAGACTTGGAATCCCATGGGCATGTTGTTTCTGCTTCCATTCTCACGTCGTAACGTAGCATTTAGACTAGAATACTTCCGGTAGAAGCAATAATAATACACTCACGTTAGGATTCTACCGTGTTTGACCTGGTCGAATTCCCATGAGTTCCTGCCGTCTACGGTGCAGTCAGTGCAACGCCAATCATTGCCCACTGCTCACTCTAGTTACTGCATAAAACGTGCTATCTGTAACGTTGATAAACCACAAGGTGAGCATGCTGAAGTGATTCCGGTTAGGGTCCCTCGAGTGTTGGCTGAGAGTGTTGGTGGGCAGGCGGACCCCCGAGCTCCTCCATGCTCCAGCAGCTTTATTCCTTTAGCATCAGAATACAGACTTTATAATTGATCCATACCTGGTCCTTACACCAAGCAAATGAATTCGAGGTTGGTGGTCAACCTTCAAGCTGCTGTATGGCGTGACCCTACTGGTAGGGCCTGGGACGTGACGTAATACTGTTGTACAACGTACAATTGTACAACCACTCTACGGTATCGGCGGCTAATCTCCGATTGTTGAAGTGTTCCAGCACGCCGTGACACAAACATTTAGGGAGCACCAGTTGCCAGTACAAGTTGGAGCTTGTCTGGGTCGCGCTTCTCACGTCTGTTTCTTGTTTCATGATTTCTTGGTAGAAACAAATGCAAACTCGGCAAGAAAATCCACCGCCGGGCGCAAAGAGGAAAGCGCTGAAAGAGCCGTGGTGGTCCTACGGAGATTTCCTTGCTCTAGATCCTCCTTTCCTGGAGAAATCGAAGGATGCCACAAAATCGAAGACAGGTTTCGTACTGTCAATGCTCGTGGCCGCCTCGTTGATCGCCTATACCACAGTCCTCATAGTGCAAAATGAGAATATTCGTCCAAGTGAAAACACGGAAACGCTACAGGCCGATTTTGAAGCTCCTGCGCGGGTTCGGGTTTCTTCGACGAGTAACCTGCATATAATTAACGCTACGGAAAACACTCGAGGGTTTCGGTGTGGCAAAGAACTTGAGCAGCATCTCGGGGAGCAGGAATCTTACATCCCAGTGTGTCCGGGGGTTATGACGGGGGCAGCATTCGAACTCAATCAGGAAAATGGGCTTCGTTTGGCAAAGGAAGGCGAGCCTCTCCTTTATGTATTGGGGACAGAGACCGGTGGATGGACGAGGAGGCCTGTGGATATAGATTTCTCTAAGGATGGTCAAATGTTCGTCGCATACAGCACTGGAACCGCGAACTACTTAAGAATCCGCAATACAGGAGGCAGCAATGACTGGACTGAACGGGTGGATTTGGCTAGCAAAAGTTCTTCCACCAATTTTACAGAAGGAACTGGTGCAGTGATATTGCATAATAGAGGAGGGACGTATCTCCTTCGAACAGGCGCTGATGCTAACTGGGAGACATGCTCCCAGGCGACCGACGTTGTGGGATTCGTTTCTCATCAGTCTAAAATTTTCGTCGTAACCCGTGACAGTTCTAATAGCAGGATCAAGCTGAGTGTCTGGAATATTTCGAGGAGTGATCCATTTGACAGCTGTTTTGCGAACAGCGTGATGGATACTGACATATTGTACGAGAATGAAGGAGCGCAAACTAGTGGCGCTTCTTCCTTGGACGAGGTACCAAAACTGGGACCCATTTACGGTCTTTTCAACTGGGGAGAACACATTGTGCTAACTGGACTTGTTTCTGAAAGCAAAACGATTGGAGACGTACATTTCCAACCACCGAGCGAAGCAGCATTCGTGTTCCAAGTCTCAAACAGCGAAGCACGAGTGGTAGAAGCGATTTACGTGTCAGAGAAGACGGGAAACCCGATGAAGACAGCTATCGTCAACAATACCCTGTACATGGTAGGAGGTAGCAAACAGGCCGTTGTCGTTGACGGATCCGTAAATGCGACCAGAACCTTCGAAGGACTGTTTTATTGGGATGGTATGCATATCGGTTCGGCCGCGGATGAAATCAACCTTGTTACAGACCTATCGGCAGACGGTGATGGAAACCTACTAGTGGCTGGGACACTTCATACTGATTCTCAGAGCATCAAGCACCTCTCCCGGCTATTTATTTATGATGGAAAGGGTGGCCTCACTCTAATAGGAGAGCCGACTTTGAGCAGCGACCCGGACGTGTCGGTGTCTACCGCAGATAAACTCCGAGGTTTCCAGAAGTGCGTGCCAAGTCCATTAAGCTCTGCAATTTGGTGCGTTGGGGTGTTTGATACGGTCAATGGCGTAATTAGTCCTGGAATCGCGTACTATTACTCGGGAAGGTGGTGGAGCGCCCATCCAACTTACACGCTTTGGGAAAAGGCGAAGCCGTCAACTTCGGAAGAGATCTTGCTGACATTCGGAACACCAACTGTTCACTCGAAGTCGATAGACTTGTCTAGTGCAGACATGGGGCCCAGAATTTTTGGATTCGGCAGGGATCCAAACACCCTTACTGCGAATGCCTACACTGTCCTATTTGAGGAAGTAGACGACGAAGCTAGAGGTAAGAAGTTTGGTAACATCAAAGCGAGTGAACCAGTACACGTGAGTTTGCTGGGAAACGGAGAAATGTTTCTCCTAGCTGGAAGAGGAAGATTGACCTGCGATTCCTCCAAGCTGATGTTATTCAAGGCCTCTCCGCAAGAGTTGGACTCAAGAAAAACCCTTTGTTGTTTTGAAGATGAACCTGAAACACAAAATGAAATGCGACGAAAGTGCAAAGACAGCCTCCCCATAAATATGCCCATCATTGTCAACGATGATTGGCCTGTGTTGATGGTGAAACAGGACAAAGATGGGAACCGAGTTTGGGTGCAAGTGAGCAGTGATCCCTCTCGGCTGGGAGTGATATTGCTAGAGGGTTATTCTCAAAGAATCCGTCGAGTTATCGTTTCCAATAAACAATCAGCTGCCGCAATATTCGGTCAAATTGCTGGATCAATTGGGATCGTGACATCGACCGGCATTATTCTGAAGAAAGCACTAGAGGCAAAAAAAAGAAAGAGGGAAGAAAAAGCAGAAGAATGGAAAATTACCGGTATGTTGTACAGTAACCCATTGCGCGATACAACCTGCGGCAATGAGTGTAAGGAAACCTAAGCTCGAGAACCAAGGGACTTCCGACACACTCGTCTACTTTCACGAGTGTGTACGCGAATCGCTCGCCCGCACGTTCATCATCTAAGAAGGTTTGTGATCAATTGTGTATCGCTTTTTTGAGTATCGCTGACTATTTTCTCTGATGCTGGGTACTGTGGGTAGCGGCAGTACCATGGTACCCATCGGCACAGATTCATTGTTTGTTACATTTACTTCCGCTGTATCTCCAACTTCCGCTACTGGTTTACGCTGCTACTCATGGTGTTGATAGAGTGGAACCTTACACGGAGTGTTCCAACCGGCGAGAGTTCTGTGCCAATCCCCGGTACCATGTATAGTATTCACCAGGTAGGGGTTGTGGCCTACTGGTGATCTACATGACAACTCCTGTATCCCCTAAGTCATGAATACGGACATCTCCTGCAGTGCCCCTAAATATCAAACTTTCTCGAGACCATAGAGCGTACCGATTTGTAGTGGTGGTCAGTGGCCCATTCGCTACATTTGGGTCTTGACTCACCTTCGTTGTCGCAACATATGACTTGTGGTCGCAAGTTGCAACATCCGATGCCCTCGGTAGAAACTATTGCAATGCAGTCCATTAAAAGTATCTGTGATTGTATGAAAGTCTCGAAGTTCGTTATATAATAAGATGCGCTTCGGTCCCATGGTTCATAAACTCTTAGCAAGGAGCATCATGATGCCGCTAGATTGAGGTTTGCGCGCCAAAAACTGCACGAGCAAGTCAACAATGTCTTCGTCTTCTTCCAAGCGATACCAGCGTTCATTTTCATCGCGTTCAGGGAAATTTGGACGGACGGAGCTGTCTTCATCGGGAACGCGATTGACAGCCGAAGGCGAAGAAGAGAAGGAGGGGGAGACGAAAAGTGCTTCCCGGTACAAAACCAGAACGGAAAAGTTCGATGAAATTGCTGATTCCGTCGCCAACGAATGGGCCGAGCAAGCGCTAGAACGTGTGCGCAGTCGCAAGACGATCTCCCAACAAGCTCCCGATGAGACTAAGCATGAACCGACACAGACGTCAGGTCGTCCTCGGCACCAGCGGCCATTCGCGGGGCGTGGTGGAGAGCCTGCAGAGAGCAGTGGAGGTGTTCAGGCAAGCGGAATCCCTCCCAATCCAACGGATATGAATGATATCGCGTTCCATGTTGAGGAAGAAGCGCCCGAGTCAAAAACCAAGAAGAGACAAGAGGAGGGAGTGCGTTTACCGGCCTTGGACTTTGATTCAGCATTCGGTCACAGTGGAACCAGAACAACACCGAGGCAGCAACATCCCGGCCAAACGGATGCTACAACGTGGAACGCAGCTGATGCAGATCTCCAGGTATCTGCGACAATTTCCTCTGGTAGGACTCCCAAGACATCTAAGCAGCAGCAGAACCAACCCCGCTCACGGAAAAGAGCTGAGAACCTGCTGGGTCCGTTGGCCTCGCAAACAGATGTCAAACTACCTGAGTATGAGCTAGAAGAAGGTGACGAAGAGATATACGAAAAGGAAAAGGAGCAGAAGAAAAACGGCGAAAAACTGAAGCGGGTGGAAAAGAATGCTCGAGAAATTATCGAGAACCGAGAAAAGCAAGGCCACGCAAGACCGATTACACCAAGTACTGCCGGGTTTATGTACTCATGTTTGAAGGAACTCAAATGGGCCCTCGACATTGCAAAGCGAGATTTGAGGGTATGGCAACGAAAGTATAATCGACGTGATCGCCTTCTTCAGCTAGTAAAGCAAACGTATCATCGGGATGTCTTCTTTATCCGAGAACACTTCTTCCGTTCTGAACGTGAAGGAAAAGGGACCCAATGGGAGCCCACCTTTCAATTGGAGCTTCCGAGTAGTGTAGAACTGGATGAATTACTAATGCTTTTTGGCTTGAGAGGGAAAATTAAAGCAGTAGATAGTGAAGAATGGGATATGGTTCGTAACAAAGCTACGCATTACGATCAGTTGAAAGACGAATATGATCTCTTAAGCGAAGAGTCACGCAAATTGGCGGAGAAGCACATTCGACTAAGTGCCTTTGTTGAACGAATTACGTCAAAAATTGAGGCGGCACAGAAGGAGAAACTTGATGCGCAACGACATGCAGAGAAACTGGAAACAGAGAAAAATAAATTAAAGCAGGAACGCGATGATGCCTTCCGAGCCGTCCGGGAGCTACGGAATGAAGCATCTCGGAAGAATTCTACTGGTATTGATTTCCAGAAGATATCTCTGGAGGGCATATCCAATGAAGAAGATGTAGAAAACTTAATGAAACGGAATATCAACCTCCGAAAGCAAGTACATGCTTTGGCTGAAGTGGTGACCCAGTACGAAGATGAGCATACGACCCTCATTGGGGGTACGACTGATGATGGCACCAATAAGATAGACAGACTACGGCAGGAGCTTAAGGCCGCAGAAAAACAATTGAACGAGTATAATCCTGCCGGGATGACAACAATAAACGATCTCCAAATTCAAAGGGCTGCAAATTCTGTGAGTGTGTCAGGACAGGGCGCCTTTTCTGCGTTTAGGCAATCGTTGCTGGAGCATGAACACTTTGGCAAGGGAAAACCCAAACTAGTAAATCGAAGGCATAGCTTCTCTGAAATGGAGAGTGCAGTGCTGCATGAAGCACAGTCTGATGATGAAAGAGCAGAAGGAAAGCCAGGCGGTTACGAAGGAGGAATTGGATGGAACCTGTTTCATCATGGACGACCTTTCACAAGAGAGAATGAAGACCAAAAAAAGCAAGATACCGTGGGTAGCAAGCATAATCGGTCAAGGAGGGGAAGCATGCCTCCTTCCTTATATGATACGGTGTCGCTTGGAGCCATGAGGTCAAAGTATGAAGCTTCTACCGTTTCCTCCAGTAAGAAGGAAAAGGGGCAGTACCTGCACTCAAGAACTAGCAGAAGCGGCTGGGGGCTTCTGAAGGACATGTCAACTTGGCAGTCCCAGAGCAGATTCGTATTTTCCAACACGATCATGGACAAGTATCGCGAGTGGCTTTGTAAGGCCGAGGAAGATACTCGAGCTCAGGCGAGTAGGTATTGGAGTTTGAGACGGTCATATCAACAGACTAAGAAGGAGGTCTACTCGCTCCGCAAGAAGTTGGAACAAGAATCCTCGTCTATGAAAATGAACCGGGCGTTGCAAGAGGAATTTCAGCAACTTCGACAAGAGAACCGAGATCTTCAGAAAACTAAGAATTCTGTAGCTAGAGAGAGAGATAACTTTCAGTATTCTCTTGATGAAACCAGGAGGGAATGCGAACAATTACGTTGGGAGTGTCATCGGCTGAGACGGGAGGGTAGTACGGGTGACGCAGATACTTCGTTCCTGCAGGCTGACACAGTTTGGAGGATGCTGTTATATTCTATCCGCCGAGAGCGGCAAAAGCAGAAGAATTTAAGGAAGAGTATAATGCGCTCTAAGAATTTGAACCTTATTCGTATCCAAGGTGGTAACTCAGTAGCTCGAGCCCAAACCGCTTTGGATCGGGTCAAATCACTACTCGGAGATACATCTTCAAAATTGCAAGATCTTAAATCTTTCAGAATTGAGTTAAAGTCTAGTGTTGAAACATGGATGGATTCCACAAAGAGCCAGTTGACTCAAGCTTTGAATTATGCAGATGACTTAGAACGCTATCGCTCGCGCATCGCTTCACTGGTGACACGCGTAAATAGCAGGTGGAAAGACCGAGAGTTGAAGAGCACCGTTTACGATGTCAAGAACAAAATAGTAGCGAACCAGCAAGAATTTGATTCCTCCTTCGTGGATATACGACGCCACTTGAACACTTTGGTCAGAAGGAGCCAAGCACAGGGAAGTGAGTATCGACAAATGAAGAACGAATTGGACCAGAAGGAGGAGCTGCTTCTTCATCGCGATACTACCATCAAAGAACTCGAGAAGAATGTGAACGCGATAAATGAGAAGGACGAGGAGAGGAATGCGAAAATACGGCAATTCACGGGAAAGACACTTCGGAAGTTTGAAGCTGTACGTCACGCAAGGATTGTAGTCGCAAGCGCCATCCGCAGTGCTTGGGATCAACTGTTAGAGCTGCGTCGACAACGTCGGGTCTTCGTGGGAACCCAGACTCGAATCCCAACTGCAGAATCTTCTGCACAGACTCCTTTTAGTATGCTCACTTACGCTATTGCGGAGTCGCAGGTAGGGGCACAACAACACCATCTGGAATTCGAGGGAAACCAAGATGCTTTGAGAACAGACGGAGAAGTTACTGGTAACGCTCCCAAGAAGTCCAAGCATAAACGACGAAACAGCATAGCGGGTGGTATTCCAGACCATAATACTCGTCCACAGAGTTCACCAGTGGTATCTAGGAAAACTGCTTCGGAAGGACAAACGGAAGGTGTAAAGCGCTTCGAAGGCATCCAGGAACAATATTCGTCTGCCCAGAATTCACCCAAAGCTCGTCAAAGAAGTTCATTGCCTCTAGAGAAAGCGAACCACGACAACGCTCTGAATCGCAGTACTTCCCCGGAAGGATACGTTTCCAATGTCGCGCCCCACAGAGGAGGACATGACGAGCATGATATGTATATACCAAAGCTACCCGTATCTTCAGAGTACTACAAGTATCTTCTTCGGGAATCTGCAAGCCGTAAGTTGGCGAGCGGAAGTGCGGGGGTATCGAGAGACACTGGAATGTCGCAGCGGCCTCAGTCGTCTCAGCGTAGGAGAGGAAGTACCACATCGCTCCGTTCTGTGCCACAACTTGCTCCGAGCCAGCAAGGGTCTATTGAAGACAGCGTTGGGGATGAATTTGCCTTTCGTTCTCCAAGTGGTCGTAAAAGCAAGAGTGCGCCTGGCACTCGCCGGCGACGTGCCAGCGTTGCCGCTCCGTATAATGTCTTAGACTCAGAACTTCTACACTCTCAAGCCAGGTGGACTGAGCTTTCAGCATCACCATGGGAAGGTGAAAGCGGGTGAATACGCAAATAAAGCATCATAAAATAAGAGCTACGCATATTGTTTATTTCTTGTTGCCCTTTTTTCCCTTTCCTCCTTTCTTCTTGGAATCGTCTTCTCCACTTAATGCTTCTTGTAATTTGGCTCGGGCAGCTTCATAACCGGTAATCTTGTAAGTGAAGTCCTGCTAAAATTAAGCGGATCTCGAGAGACGTTAGAGTGTTACATATGGACAACTCAATCTTACCTGGAAATTATCAGCATCGTCGGCGTGAGTACGATTGCAACGACTTAGCATCGAAATGAATTCAGTAGCCTCAAGAGGGCGTTTGCCCAGCTGCATACCGATAGAAATGTAAAGCGACCAGACGAAACAAAACCATGCCCAGAAAATTTAGGCTTACTCGTTCAATGCGCCGATCGGTTAAAGTGGAGCGGACGGTTCGAAGGATTGATCCGATCGTGTATCCTTCAGACACCTGGGTGAGAGAGGAAATATCGAAGCCTTCCGGTATGCGCCCAACACTTCCATGGCTTCCATTATCGCTATAAGGTAGCAGAGCTGCGGATGCATTTTTCAAGCGTTCCTCTATAGCGTTTATCCATCCCTTTCTTCGTGTCGCGTAATCCGGTAAGGGTAAGTACAAATATCTATCAAATGCACCCCTGGAAGGACACGATATCAGTTTACTTTGCGGGTTGGAAGAAGTAACGATAACCACAATATTCATACGCACTTTAATGCTTTTTGATCTGCATTCCATGGCTCCGAGCTACACCCGATTACTATAATAGGATCAGTAGGTTTGATATTCTTAATGTATGTCGGAAGGTCCTTTTTGAATCGCGCAGGTCCTTCCGCCGCAACTTTCTTTTTGCCGGTTGGAGCTAGTATTTGATCAACCTGAATTATTCAAGCGCAGTGTACAATGGAAACAAGAAGAAAAAGGCAATTGTAACCAATACGAACCTCGTCGACGTAGATTACGGTAGGGCCCATTCCAGCCTCCTTCCCTATCATAAATGCCATGTGTAACAGTTTCGCGGGACCCCCCTTCCCCGTGAATTTCCCTTCCGTATTACCCGCACTTAGATTGAGAAACATTGCTCCAGTCGCATTCGCTACAGCTTGAGCCAGCATAGTCTTTCCCGTACCGCGTGGGCCATAAAGGAGAATCGACCTAGGAGGCGCGCCAAGATTACGTTCGGAGCAGTATTTTGACACCTGCGGCCACGCGACTCCAGTGCAAGAGAATAATACCGAGAAAGATCTAAAAAGACACTTACTTCTTCTCTGAGAGATTCGCAACCCAAAGGATAAACGGCATATTCGGTCAAGTTTTGTCTGATTTGTGATGCGCATGGATCGCATGGCATCCAATAACCCTTTGTAGGGTGCCTCTGGGAGGGCTTGTCAGATGCACTGTACGAAGTTCCCAGATAGTTGTATTCTCCTGCAAGTGCCCCAAGAGTGCTAAGCAGTACCACTGGGAATTATTTTAAGCTGATGACGATGTCTTTCTTACCTGTAAAGCTCTCCACGGAGGCTTTTTGACTAGGATTATTAACGATTTTGTTCTCCACTAACATGGACAGCATTTGATCGGCATCCATTCCTGCGCACTCTTTTTCCCCAGGCAATTTTTTCCCCTTTTTTCCCTTCCCCTTTTTCCCTTTCCCTTTCTTCCCTTTGCCCTTTTTCCCTTTCTTTCCGCCCTTCTTACTGGCAAACTGTTTATTAAGATTCTTCATCATTTGCTCTAGGGAGTTGTCAACCTGGAAAAGGAAAGAAAGCATAGGGTGAATGTTGGCGATATATAAAACTAGCGCATGTGTACATAACCTCACCTCTTTTCGGACTGTTTCCTCTACAGAGGGGCGAACAAGATGCTTAGCTAGATCCTCGTCATACTTCTGCTGATAGTTATCGCTTTCGTCGCGATCTAGCCACGTTGCCTCATAACCACGGATAAGAGATTCCGCATGCCTGGTGAACTCTGAAGGTCCCGTTAACGGAGGTGGCAACTCCTGCTCTTCTTCTTCGTCGTCACCTTTCTTTCCTTTACCCTTGCCCTTCTCTTTCCCTTTATCGTTCTTTCCTTTCTTGTCCTTTTTGCCGCCTTCTTTCTTAGCTTCCTCTTGAGCTTCCTCTTCTGCCTTTTTTTCTTCTTCAGTGGGTGCTTGCAGATGAGCGTAGTACGGCTGCAAATTTTCAACTCTTACATCCTGTTGAACCTGGTCTATGTACCACTGAAGCCTATCAGACATCATTTTATCCCGTAGTTGCGGGCCCTCTTGAGAGAGTAGCTTTTCGTGAAGCTTTTTCAGGGCCTTTTCATATTCTTCCTCATATTCTTGCTGATCTAGGCATTTCATTAAAGACGTTGAACTTCTTCAAAGGCGAAATGCATAGATGATCATACTACTTACCTGGTCCTCTTTTCTCAGCTTGTGAGATTCTTCCAAATGCGCCCGTAAGTTGTCTAAGCGTTCAGTCGAGCGGGGACGCATTCCGATAAAAGTAAGCTCCTCGATTCGAGCTCGTGCAGAGGCAATTCTTGATTTGTACCCCCGGTAAACCTTTTGGATGTTCTGCGCCGCGGTATGCTCGTCCATTTCTTCTGCTCTGGATGCCTCTTGCGAAGCGGAGGGCTCGTAGCTCCTAGTAGCGCTTTCACTTTCCACCAATCGCTTCCGCGTTAACGCTCTTTGCTGGCCCTGTCGTCCTCTCTCGTTCCTCATAATGATTGAAAGTGCCTCGTTGACTGTTAACGATGGGGTCATTTCCTCGTAGTCGTCTTCAAGCTCAACCAGAATTTTGTCTGTGCCCAGTTTCAACGTCATATAACCTTCCACCAACTGCACTAATGAAACTAGCAATATAGTTGAGCACATGTAACATATACTGAGTAGCCACTCACTTGGTCTCTGGAATCCAACTCGTTCTTTTTGTCTTCAATGAAATACTTTGGAATTGGCAAGTCAATATCCTCTGGTTGCAGTTTCAAGTCTTGCAGCAAATCATCCAAGTGAACATATTCCCACGGAAAGGGGAAAGGCTTGACGCCTTGATCATTGTTGTCCGGAGGTTTGAGATCCGGGTTAGGTGGATTCCACTTCACCAGTTCGTGTTTTAATTCCGTTACTCTCGTCATGACGGCTTCGAGGACTTTCTTCACATCAATTCGCTTCTGAGGTTGCTTCATGTTATCGTAGCATAAATTCAGCTTCCGCAAGATCTGAATGTATTTCACGTAAACGCTGGCATAATGGTCGAATGCTTGCTGGGGCGTCGCTTGCGCTTCCTGTACACAATACACATGTCCAGGTTAGAACCTCACCAGTAGATGCTACACTACGAATGCGTTCTTCTTCCAAATCCCATAGGGGGGTTAAACTACGGTGTACAGCACTTACAGGAACGCCTGGATGATCGGCTGGTAAGTCTAACGTATGATCTTCAACATGGATTTGATCATTAAGTTCAGACATGGCCTGCTGCCATGTCTGATCGTACGTTCTGTGGATTCATACATACATGCCGATAAAAAATGTATAACACTGAATTCCTTCCGTAGGCATAGAAGACCACAATGATGGATACGTACCCATTCGCCATGGCACGACGCGCCAGTTCTAAAAGCCTCTACGAATCAAACCGGCACTCTGGTACGGCAAACAAAAATACATATGTTGATTTCAAAAACAGTAAAACTACTCTGCCTATGATCATCGTATGATTATCATACCATGATACAGTGCCTATCGGATATCGAGTCGACTGTGTGGGATAAACGGCTACCTGGTCGACCTTCACATGTTGAGGAATTTGCTGCCTGCAGGCTGCAGGCTGCAGCCTGGGCACCGCCAGTGGGCAGACTACGTGTATGTGTAGTCACAGAGTACTCGATTCCAGTGACTCGAGTCCTCCGAACCTCGAAGTTAGTAAAGTTACCATGGATCATACGTTTGTATAGGAACGAATGGTACGCTAAATTTGGTTTTGGTATGCAGCCATCGCCATTCAGTGTTGCAACGGAGTGTTGACTGTACCGGTACTGTGGTACCCACCTGGGGTGGGGAGCTACAAGTCTTCATGTAGAAGCAATACCATTACACATATGTACAAGTTGGGACGTGTGTGTGGGTATTTGTAGTTGGGACGTATGTGTATTAGTAGTTGTACATTGTACAATTCAATTGTACCATTATTGTATACCATATGTGCAGATCTTGGAGCTCTTCCGGTAGGAGCTAATACCGGTAATACACACACGGCCTGCAACTGTACGCGCCAAAGCTACAAGGATCACTGGAGAATGTTGTATATATAAATAAATAAAATTAAAAGAATACCAAAGGTTAAGCTGCAAGTTGTGACCTTCCACCAGTCATAAACGAAACGGATGTCTTCGAAGGCCTCCTCTGCCAGACCGATGGCGCTTCCAAGGGCAACCCAGGGCACGCAGGAGCTGGGGCTGTATGCTACAGGGTTGGGCCAGCTGGCACTAAACTCCAGTTAGGCC
>LVLI01000200.1:0-32021 GCA_001687465.1 Halocafeteria seosinensis | reverse complement strand
CACACACACACACACACACACACACACACACACACACACCACACACACACACATACACACACACACACACACGGTGAATGTATCGCGATTCCAAGACTGTCAAGACTGTACTGTACCTTGGTGAAACACAATATCGTATGTTACATGAGGTGGCCCAGCAATTGACATAAAGTTTTGTAAAATATGTACTTTTGCCGATACGGGCGATTTGTCCTGTGTGTGTGTTAGACATATATTATATATTGAAGGTTTTTTTATTACCAAAGACTTGTCTTGTCAAGAATCGGACTATTGGGTAATGGTACTTCTAGACAAAACTGCTCCAAAACAACGTTGGGGGGACACTCAACAACCGTCGCTCCTTTCTTTACTTCTTGCTTATTGAACTGCTTGTAGCGTTCAGGAGGCACGCAGAAGAATAAACGAATGCCCACTGGCTCATTTTCACAAAGGTCCATAGCACTGCGGACGGCTTCAGCTATTTGCTGTAGACCGAGATACGAAATTGGATGCTCATGGGCCACAGTGGCTTGGTAGAGATCCACGAGAAAACTCTCATGCATCCCTCGGCGAACTACGTCACCAACTGGGAAAGTACTATCCCCAGGAATTAGCAAGTCGTCATTACCGGCATTCACTAAGGATTCTTTACCCAAGTCAGAAATGCCAAAAAAGTCGACAGGGACAAATCCATTATCGGGCACCCCACCTGGTTTCAACGTGCCTGGAGGAGCGGGCTTGCGTTTGCCTAGGTACCTGCCTCTCCTGTTTTTGACGATTGCAAGCCACTTAGAGCACAGTTGCTCAACAGCAATAGGTTCGTATAGGCGTCCAAGGAGGACAGCCGCCTTCGAATTGTTTTGAAGAAGTAGAAATTGATACATCCGTTGCATACCTAACATCCTTTGTGCTTTGTCAGCGAGTTTCTTGGCTATGTACGACGAGGCAGACATGCAAGTTAGATCCTTGTAGCTGCAAACGTTCTTCCCTAAGGGAGTTACATAGTGAATCAAAGCATGAGACATCTTCCCTTCACTCTCTTTAAGTTCACCAGTAAGCGCCTCACTTAAGCTATCCTCGTCCTTAATTGTGTTTAGTCTAGGACCAATAGTTTCCTCTACGTAATCAAGCATTTTTTCTTCGTTCTTCACCCATGGTGGTGGAATCACGTGACGAGGGCTTCCTCCCAAATGCACGTACAGCACATCCAGCATAGCCACGCGGTCTTCTGTATAACACTTTTTTGCAAAATCCTCCAATTCATCACAGCTCCAAACGTTCATGAACATCATTTGGTTCGCGGCTGGTGTTGGACCAATGCCTCTCCAACGTATTAGTCTTTTTGTATTCGGAGATGTAAAAATGACAGTGTTACACCCGAAATACGTCTTATTATCATGGTCTAAAAGAAAAATCGTATCACGACCTTCGTGTCCATAATCGGCCCGACCTGCGAACGATCCTGTGGATTGGCCGCCCACCAAAGCAAATGGAATATTCGCTTTGTGGCAGACGAACGCTATAAAAGCAATACAGGCCGATTTTCCGATTCCAGGACTTCCACTAAATATCAAGCAAGTCTTCGGAAGATCCTTTTCTTCCGCGTCTAAGTCGCATCCAATGTGTTGCAGAGCATTTTGGGCCTTTATCTGCATCGCCGTATCTCCGTTGGCATAGTAATTCGAGAAGATCAATTGGGCTACGTCGATATACGTGTGCCGAATATACAGTTTATCGGTAAAATTTTCAGAGTTAAATAACTTTGTTGGAAATGTTAACACACAACCAGCAGATAATCGTTCGTTGGCCGCTGCCCTCGTTATTTGCACCGCAGAAAAGCCTTCTATAAATGCTTGCAATGCAGAGTCTGTATCTGTTTCCTGTAGATTCTTACTCACTCCAGCAGCTGCAAGCAAAGGGACTAAGACGAGGCACACAAAAGTAATACAAGACAGGAGAACACTTACCTACAGCAGCAGAACTTGAGCTTCCACCGCCGCCTCCTGCAAACAAGCAACAAAGTAATACAAGAGAAGACAACAATATGGTATTTGGGAATTGAGCTACATTTGTACTGTCGCATACAAACCATAGACTTACGCGCTTCTCTGGCATTTTTCAAGCACCGAAATAATTCACCGGCGATTGTGGTGGCTTGGTGTTTCTTGACGTAGCCCTGGAGAAACGCTTGAAGGCTTTCTTTGTCCTCGAAGGAGGCCTCATCCAAATCACCCGTCATGGCCTCGAACGCCTCTTTGATGCCTTTTACCTGTTTTGCGGTGGGCCATGACGCTTTGTATTGCTTCTGCTGGAGGAATTTATCGAACCTGTTCCGCAGAATGCTTTTCAGAGCTATCAACAAAGCGAAGCAAGATTCAGTATCAGAGCTTCATTTTAACACACTCGTCTCATGTACTCTCTTCACTTACTTCTTCGAAATAATTACGCCAGTAGGATCGAATTGTACGTTGACCTCCCACATCCCATACATTAAGGTTATATCTGCACCGACATACCATGACTGCATTGATTGCGAAAAAATTTGCAGAATCAACCGACGTACCCCATATACTCCAAGGTCTGAATATTAAAGCCTAATGTTGGACTTATGGTGTCAATGGATTCTCCGTTGAATTTTTTCAAAATCGTCGTTTTCCCGGCATTGTCCAAGCCCCTGCGTTGGTCCACCAATAGTATACATATTTAGGTATACACGGGTCACGGGATTGCATGAAAGTAGCATCTATGGAGGTCACATACAGTATTAAAAGCCGTATTTCCTTCTCTTTCTGTTTGATTTTTTTCAGGAATCGTTAATAACCCCATTGTCTTGGCTCTCTCGCTTCTCTTCCACAAGGGATCCAGGGTCTATATAATTGCGAACAATAATAGCACAGTGACTTTACAAACACATGGCACATACTCGATATATCGAGTATAATAGACCACTGTGGACCAACTTCAACTTGTTGGACAATTCAATTTGAATTGTACATTGTACTACTGTACTATGCGCGTTAAGTTTATTCTCGAGAAAGTGACATCGCCTGCTGTCAGTTTGGGCAACAGCTTTTCCTCGTCATGGACATATGCACATCATAGCGAAGGAATATGTTTCTGCATTGCTTGCCCTGCTCTGCGAGCTTGACGAGCATCAGTTTTCCGATGAGCGCGAGGAGGTGTACAGTACACACAGCATTGGCATTGAAACTCCCATTTGGGACTACGCCCACAGCACAGACAACAATTCTGGCAAGAACAAGAGCGAGACGGTAGAAAAATTACAGCTTCTCCGGGGCAAAAGTGCCCTAGCCGCCGTCCCGTGGGTACACAACGGAACGAAGGGTACCAGTTTCATCACTCCTTTCGCTTCTACGGGCCGTTCAGTGTCTTTGATTCAAGTCGGTTGAACTATTTTGGAGTCACGTGCGCGAATGACGACCAGCGTGCCAGTGATCCGAGGGTTACCAGCATACCCGTACATACCGGTATTGCAAACTGCGGGATCTGGCAAAGTTTTGGGATGGGCGACGCTGCGTTTCCCCCCAATCGCTGCCACCATCCGGACACGTTGTACGACGACCAATGGATGTGCGATACACCGACCTATCTGACACAGGATATTTGCTTCTTACCCCCTCATCCGTATGCATCACATAAGACAGGATACTTGTACGTTGTTCGCGATTCAACAGTTACGAGCGACACCGCTCGATTGATAGTTTACGCACAACTGGCAAAGATGAATGTCTCTACGTTTTGGACACGAAACCTTGGATGACTAGTACGCTGCACACGCCCGCGATAAATGTCGCTATGCGCGAAACGCTTCCTTCCGGTAGGATCAGGAAGGGACGATGCCACAGCGAACATTGCGCCAGTGTATCTCGGGCAAAAATGAACAGGGGAAGTACATACGCTCCTATTGGAACGCGCCATATTGTTTCAACGATGGAGCCAATGGATATGACTGCCCGCGTCTGCGTCACGTTCCAAGACATCCAACATATGCCGTGGGGCTATGTATCCTGCTTGTATGGCTACCTTTGTCCGGCCGGACCTGCTTGCTTTGCGGTTGCGGCGGGGGGAAACATTTTGGGATTACGCAAACGTATTTCCTCCCGCACGTCGTTCGGGCGGCGTCACATCACCCGATGAGGAGTGCGTCTCGCTTTTCGAATCCTTGGTCGCTGTCGTCTGCTGTTTCCGTACAAACGTTGGTAAAACGAGCGATGCGTGAAACGGTTATCAACACAGCCCACAAACGCGTCCAACGAGCATTCGTTCACATGCATTGCGGTCCAGCCGAGCGCCGCGGCAATGCAAACCAATCCCGCCATGAAAATCCTTCGACAACCCATTTTCGCCGTTTCGTTGTCCACGTTGGTTTCCAGTCGTACCCGGTATGCGTTTCTTCTAGTCACGATGGACGAACGCTGCGTACAAAAAGAGCGTTTTGTATGAACCCCTTCCACTCACACAATACGTTCGGAGCAAATGTCTGATGCAGGGTTGTGATTTTTGAAGGGTCGGATTTGGAGTGTTTTTTAATGGGTCCACCGGCAAAATTTGATGGGTAACTTAGGGAAAACACCTCCACAAACAGGGATCGAATGATTACGAGGTAATACGGGGGATATTGTGTATTTGTGGGCCTGTAAGAGGCATTGAATAACACCGTTGCCACAGATTAAGTTTGGAGGATCGTCTTCACGGGAGGCCGTTCTTCAACATCTTCGTCTGCATAAAGACATCCCCATCGAAAGAAAAAGAGTATCGACGAACATGCAGTTAGATATGAAGATCATAAACACTATGGACTCTTGTTCAAATAGCTTTTGACCGTACCTGGTGAATAATCGACTTGCACTGTAAAGCAACTGTTGGCCCAGTGCGGTCGGACACACACACACACACACACACACACACACACACACAAATGTGACAGATAGCCCACCGGCCGGGAAGTTGACCACATCCTCTTAACGAGGAGCGGTATGCGCCCGTGTTAAGCAGCGACGGGCCCGCTGTTCCTGCAGCCTTGCTGACATGCGTTGTGAGGGAACACAGCACTGTGAAGCTACTGAAGCTTGATAATGGCACGCCCAAAGGCTTGGGGCTCAGGTTGAAAACCAAGTCCCGGGCGAGCCGGCCCATGGGCCATGAATCACGATGAGCCTCAGCTACGCGACCAAACGTGTGAAACGTAATAGGTACCATGCAAGATGGGTTTGTCTCGTTGGTTGCGCTGGCTGTCGCCGCACTGTCGCGGCTCGCGTCGCGCGAGAAGTCTGTGAAGTATGCATATTGCACATTGTACAATCATTCACTGTAGATGATCGTTCACAGTTGACACATATGCGAGTACCATAGATAGATGGACGCATTGCGGTTGTGATACAGTAGTGGCGACGCAACAATGATGGCAGAAGATGAATCGCCTGAGGACGTGGAGGAGGAGGAAGGGATCCCGTTAGCCACTACACAGCCTCCACAATATGATTCACAGCCCCTTTCCAGTGCCAATTACAGAGAGTACATGTACCGCCGCACGGGGATGTCCTCCTTCGATTACACAAACCGAGGATGCCGGCAGAATAGGTATCTTTTGATGGCAGCCGCATGCTGCCAAACACTCACCTGCAGTACGTGGCTATGCCTGCCTCAATGCTTCACTGTCCAAGCTGATTCTCTCGGTACGGCATTGCAGGTGTTGTCATTTTTGGATGGCCCAACATTGAGCCGGTGTTGATTAAGAAAGGTGTCTTTTTGAACGAGTGCCAACCGGATGATCTGAGTGGATCGGATCAAAGCTGTGCAGCTCAGGTCGAGCGACTTTCATTGATTTTCACAGTAGCGTCAGCGGTATCATACGCCTTCAACCTGGTGAATGGTGAGATTTCCCCGTGGTGTGGTTCTTCTTGCGTGACCTCGAGGGTATGGTGTTTGGAACCGCAGGTTTAGTTCTGGATCGATTTGGCGTAAAGATCACAGTATTGTATGGGCTAGGTCTGTGGGTCATTGGATTACTCTTGTTAGCGTTCGGTCTTTCAGGTGGTTTGGTTAACGTGAACTATAATGTACCGCGGAAAGAACGTGCGGCCCAGCCTTCCTCAGCGTCGGAAGCTGCCGTATTCTTCAGTGGGTTTTCTTTCATTGGAGCAACTGCGGTATCTTTACTGCATCCTATGTATTCTCTTGGAAACTTGTTTCCAAAGATAAAAAACAGTATTGTTACGACTCTCAACGGATGTGGAGATTCGAGTGCCATAATGTTTCTCATCATGAGGATGCTATATTTTAACGCCGGCTTAAGTTTGTTTGCCATCTGTATTGGATATATTATTGGACCAGTTCTCATGTGCACACTGTTTGCCGTTTTGCTATGGCCTCGATGGCCATTCAAGTCTGCGTTGGAGTTGCAGTTACGAGAGAAATCGAACTTCCGCTACCGCGAAGCGGATAAGCCAGTGGATCAACAAGGCATGTTGGATGACTCGGCTGAGGAAACACATGCAAATGGCCATTGGATTGAAATGCAATCGAAGAGACGCTCTAGTGACCTCAATGAAGGAAATAAGAAAGAACGAAGTAAAGAGCAAGCTCTGGTGTCCAATGAGGATCTTCAAGAGGAGGGAGAACACGGCGATGAAACTAACGATGCGGAAACAATAACTCGCCAAAGGTATCCTTACTTAGGGAAACCTTTCCGAGAACAGCTGTTTACTGTTAGGTTTTTCGGAGGTACTGTATTTACGTGGATCAATATCTTGAAGTTTAATTATTTCTTCGTCTCTTTGAACTCTATATTGCGAGACTTCGGAGATGAAGATGGCTCGTATACTCAAGCGTTCGGCTGGATTTCATTGGGAGGAATATTTGCCGTTTTTGTTACTGGAACAATAATAGATAAATATGGTATCGTCGGAGGCTTTTGGGGCTCCAATATTTCGGGAATACTGCTTTCTGTCTTCACATTGATCCCCGTTTTGCAGCTACAAGTGGTATCGTTTCTAGTGTTCGTCATTTTCCGCTCTTTTTTGTTCTCGATCACAGCAGCGTTTATTTCCTCAGAGTTTGGATTTACTAACCTAGGAAAGTTGATTGGTGTCACTTACTTCACTGGTGGAGCCGTTGGGTTCCTTGCGCAGCCATTGTTACAACTTGGGCTGCACCCGAGCGATTCGGAAGGACACAATTTCAACGTCCCAGGAGCAATAATGCTTGCTTTGACGTTGTTGCAAACAATATTCCCAGTGGTATACACATATTGGAACAGACGCACGATCACATTTCCCACATGGGTGCAGTCCGTACTTGCACAGGTAACTGGCAATACTGGAAGTGACACTCCAGTTGCAGGTTCGTCTTCCGGGTACCTTGGGTTCAAATAATAAACACTGTACCATATACCAATGAATCGGATCCTCCATTGTAGCATGCGAATGCGCTCGTACCTTCTGCCGCGTAACCTAGTAGCACCCGTTATGCCTTCTCAGCAGGTTCTCGGTCGCAGCGTTGCGGAGTTACCGGCTGCTGCTACTTGCTGTATAGACTGCAGTTCGACGACAGTATTGACGTTTGCTCCACATGCTGTCTTCCCATTATCATCATCAACATTGCTGACGGGATCATGTGTCGATAAGTGCATAAACACGTCATGCATTTTTCCAGGGAGGAACAGGAGGAGGATGAGACTTCTCCCATAAGTCCCACACCTCGAACCAGCACTTCCTCCAACGACAAGCACGGATGCGTTTGGCCGCAATGGTGCCATAAGACAAACAAGTGGATCTTATTCCCTGCGGCCTGCTTCCAAGCATTGACGGCGAGTAAGTTGAAGAAAGCACATGGGAAGTGGTAGTATGTGTACGGGAAATGAGGGCTTTGCAGGCGTCGTGGTGTTTGGCTGGCCGAATATAGAGCCCGTTCTTGTGGATAAAGGCGTCTTTGCCAGCCGATGTGAACCGGGAACGATACGCGAAAATGGACAATGCGATGCCCAACTGGAAGCGCTGGCGCTTGTTTTCACCGTCTCTTCCGCAGTGTCGTTTGTGTTTAATCTCATCAATGGTACGTCAGGGGGTCCCCAAGCGGATTTCTGCATGTTAGATTATCTTACGTGGAAGGAGAAACCGAACTCGAACGTTTGGCGCTTCGTGCAGGGTTATTGCTCGATCGAGTTGGAGTACGTGTTACTGTGGCCTTCGGACTTATCCTTTGGACACTGGGATTGCTCTTGTTGACACTGGGTTCAATAGGGTATTTAGTGAACATTGATTACAGTCTTGCACCGGAGGAATTGGCTGCAAAGAGTCAATCGACTTCTGAGAGTTTGGTATTCTTCTTGGGATTTTCGTTACTGGGCGCTGGTTCCGTGGCAACGTTGCATCCAACCTACAGTATCGGCAACCTTTTCAGGAGAGCTAGAAACAGTGTTGTCACAACCATAAACGGGTTTGCAGATTCCAGTGCTGTTATGTTCTTAATTGTGAGGCTGATTTATTTTGGAGGATCTTTTGCACTGTCAACAATATTCCTCGGATACATACTGGGTCCAATTCTGATAGGGTTTCTGTTTGTGGCGTTTCTTTGGCCTCAATGGCCTTTCAAATCTGAAACAGAGAGACATGTAGAGAGCATTGGAGCATCCCAGAAAACCAGTAGGAATGGTGCCGCCGCAGAAGAAGCAACCCACTCGGAAAACAGCAACCACTCCGCAGGTACTTATGCACACGATTCAGAAACTAGGGAAGTGGAGTTGACCATACAAGTCCCTCGGGGCCCTGATTCGGAAGATGCAAACGAACAGCAAGTACAGGAACCTACAGGAGTTAATAGAGCTGAAGAGGAGGTGGCAGAATTGTATTACCCTCATCTCGGAAAGCGCTTTAGCGAACAAGCAACCACTTGGAGGTTTGTAGGCGGCGCGGCCTTCACGTGGATCAATATCCTGAAGTTCAATTACTTTTTCGTTTCTCTTAACTCTCTGTTGGAGGAATTGGGAGACACTGATGGTACGTACACGCAGCTCTTTGGTTGGATTTCGCTAGCAGGTGTCGGAGCAGTCTTTGTCACCGGCACAATCATCGATAAGTTTGGCTTAGTCGGGGGATTTTGGGGATCCAATATTTCCGGAATTTTACTGTCAGCTCTCTCTCTCATTCCCGTACTGGAACTTCAAGTGCTTACTTTTATTGTCTTCGTAATATTTCGATCGTTTCTCTTTTCCATAACGGCGACATTTCTGTCAGCAGAGTTTGGATTCGACAATTTTGGCAAGTTGATTGGAATTACATTCTGCATTGGCGGTGGTTTCGGATTCCTTGCTCAACCATTGCTGATATTAGGTTTGGAAACATTCAACCGCGATTTTACAATACCGGGGCTAATAGTCCTCGGTGTTACTCTGCTCCAAATGACGTTTCCTATTTTATACTCTTACTACCGTGGTCTGAACCTGAAGCGAGTGAAGAGCAGAGGGAGTGAAGGATATATTTCTCCCTACATCGGCAAGAGTCCGAAGACCTGAATTTGAGTCAATGCTGAACTGAATGCGGTTTTAGCACACGCCTGAGTTTCCGCCTGCTAGAAGGTTTGGAAACATTCAACGCATTGCCGTCTTTGTCGGCTTTAAATCGAGAGAGGAGTCATGTATAGGAAATCTGATACAGTTGAAAATTTTGACTGTTTTATATCGTGCTTTTCTATCAGCACGCACATAAGGTGTGAACAAAGCAATGAACACAATGAAAAGGATTACGGTGGCCGACATGCCAGCTCCCCTAGAGGCCCTGCCAGCCTGGCTACCTTGAGCGTCTGAAGCACATTTCTGATCTTGCTTCCGTCCAGTTAGGCCATTACACAGGTATAGATGGGTGTTCCACTGCCACAGCTCTGTCTAGCTCCCCGAGAGTTTCTTACAATACCTTTGGCAGCCGAGTTGCAAGTTATCCGTTCAGCAACTGCGGCAGTACACTTGTACCGCCTCAAGGGGTTCCTCGGACTTCCTCCTCCTTGAAGTATATCTCACCAGCCAGCATTATGTGTTGACTAGATGCTATCGCCGATGATTTGTTAAACTTCGCCCAGTAGATGGTGTCACTCAATTTATTGACTTGCGTCATGTATCTGCGGTCACTTTGTTCGGCAGCGACAAGACACGGGTAACCTTCAACGATGATATCTGGTGTTGCATCGACAGTCAAAGAACATTCCACGAAAAGCTTCTGTAAAGATGGTTTAGCTCCCAATAAATGGGTTCTTTTCGTAGCGGGAGGATTTCAAGCTCTCACATCCAGTAAGTAGCCGCCGGAACGTTCTCAAGGGGCTTCTGAGGGGATGCAATAGTGCTCATCACAGGTGTCGTCATTTTCGGTTGGCCTAATATTGAGCCTGTGCTCACTGATAAAGGAGTCTTTCTGGACCGCTGTGATCCCAAGGATGTTGGAGGCTCCAATGGTGGCTGCGATGCCCAAATTGAAGCTTTGGCTTTGATATTCACCGTAGCGTCTGCCGTGTCTTTTGCCTTCAACCTCGTGAATGGTAAGCTCAACTCCGCAAAGCGCGCCTCTTTAGTTGACTCCGATGAGAAACGAACACTGGATGTTGCAGGGCTGATACTCGATCGCTTTGGACTGAAAGCAACTGTCACTTTCGGATTGAGTCTATTCTCTTTGGGTCTAGTCATCCTCGGACTAGGCTCTCAAGAAATCCTCATAAACGTGGACTATGATCAACCGCGGCAGGAACTTGCGACAAAGAATCCCTCGGCTTCAGAAGCCGCGGTCTTTTTCATTGGATTTTCCTTAATAGGAGCTGCTGCTGTGGCTACGCTACACCCGATGTTTTCGATTGGCAATTTATTCCCGAAGATCGGGAATAGTGTCGTCACCACACTTAACGGGTGTGCTGATTCCAGTGCAGTGATGTTCCTCTTCGTAAGGCTTCTATATTTCAGCGGCGGTATCGCCTTGCACCACATCCTCTACGGCTACGTCATTGGACCTGTTTTCGTTTGCATACTATTCACACTTTTCTTCTGGCCAAGATGGCCGTTCAAATCGAAACACGAGCTTGCAATAGAAAGCAAACCCTCCAGCGCTGCCGACGACAAGCCAACCAAGGGCGAACAAGCTGCACAGGAGTCTACGAAAAACGACGGGATGGAAAATAGTGAGGACAGGGAACTTGTCCAGGTGCAAGTGGAGGAGGGAAGCGGTACTCACACTGATGATAGATCCTCGGTAGCTTTTGGAACCGATAGTGGTGAGCCCGAAGAGGATAAAGACACATACACTGAAATGATTGAGCGTCAGTATCCGCACCTTGGCAAGACATTCCGGGAGCAGGTACTCACGTTTCGGTTTCTAGGCGGTGCCGCGTTTACATGGATCAACATCCTGAAGTTCAATTATTTCTTTGTTACCTTGAACATTGTTTTGGAGGAAATGGGGGATACTGATGGAACCTTTACCGAAGTTTTCGGATGGATATCACTTGGCGGTCTTGGTGCTGTCTTCGTCACCGGAACTATCATTGAACGCTATGGCCTTGTGGGTGGTTTTTGGGGATCAAATATCTCGGGTGTACTTCTGTCAATTCTTTCGCTAATCCCTGTGCTGGAGCTGCAGATCCTTACCTTCATCGTATTTGTGATTTTTCGCTCGTTTCTGTTTTCTATTGCCGCGACATTCTTTGCGTCCGAGTTCGGGATTGACAACTTCGGAAAACTAATGGGTATTACTTTCTGCATTGGAGGAGGATTTGGATTTCTTTCTCAACCACTGTTGATTATGGGTTTGGATAGTTTCGACAGAGACTTTACAGTTCCAGGTCTAATTGTGTTAGCTTTGACTCTTATCCAGACGTCGTTCCCGGTAGCATATACCTACTACAAAAGCAAAGCGATGGAAACCACCCGAGTTAAAGAAGAAAATAGATGAGTCATGAGCCAATACCTACCGCTGAGTTGATGCATATACACTAGTTTGCTCAATTCAACCAACCTGCTCTATAGAAAAATTACATAATCCAACTCCATCTGGTTGTACATGTATGGTAGTTGCATCCAACAACAGGTTGTTGAACGACCCATGTACTTTTTCCGTTGTAGCATGAGAAACCCGAGACAATTCCAGTAGTTTTATGCATAGCAAACGGAGAGGCATTGCCCACAATGCTTTGCCGCAGAAAGGTATGCAAACCAAAGGACACGGTTCTTTGCAATTGGAAACACCTGAGAACTTCAGTGAGAAGTTGAACTTCCAATTTTTTTTTTTTTTTTGCACTGGGCCATCTTCAACTTGACTTGATATTCGAGTCATTTGCATATGTTTGATACCACGGCGTTGAGGTTGTAGGGTGGTCAGATAAGGTATCTCATTGCATGCCAGAGAATGTGTCGATTAATCGTGTATAAGGGAAGAAACAAGCAATATGCCGTGACGCTGAGCGACTTGGTGGTGCGTCCCAGTCATTCCATTATAAAGCAGTCGTTTGGCTGTACAGAGCGTCTGACGGGAGGTGTCGGTACGTGCGATTACTATGGTTTCAAGAATCTTTGCTCCGTGAAAAATGTATGGTTTTTCCTTGGCACAGTTCCACCTCACCTCAACGGCGATGGGTTCGGAATTGGCTGGTATTGTGACCCAGATGATTCAGAGTCCACATACGACTATATTCAGCAAGTACCCAGCGTCGGCCGTGATTCAAGAGCTGCATCGAACCTTGAAGGAGGAGACAGACAGGGGGAACATCATGGAAAGACAGCTCCCACTCAGCTGCTTCGAAGTGAAACTCCTGGAGTCTACACAAGCATCACTCCAGCGTGGAATAATCCAAATTTAGTGAGGTAAGAAGAGCAGCTTATGTTTATCCTTAAAGTAGTTTGACACAACAAGGTTTTTTGCCGTTGGGCCCCCTGTGTTGTTTTGACAGGCTTTCTGAGAAAATCCGCTCGCCTTTGGTATTTGCTCATGTACGCGCCGCCAGTCTTGGTAGTCCAGTTACGGAGTTAAATTGCCATCCATTTGGTAAGGGGTCAACGGCTTGTCCAGACTACCTCACCGAAAAGATTTATGTTTGTCTATCATATGATTATCTCTTGATTCTCCTGTCGGAACAGCATTTGGAAGATACTTGTGGTAAGTGTGCGTGTTAGATGTGAGTTCCAGTTGGAATGCGAAGGACTACAGACACTGCTTCTTACAGGATGCATAATGGGTTCGTTGCATGCTTTAGCAAAATACGAAGAAAAATGATTTCGCACATGAGTGATTTCGCTTATGAAAGCATACAAGGCACAAGTGACTCGGAGCATTGGTAAGCATGCTCTGCTGCGTTGAGAGATCCGCGCATAAAACATCTTGCTGCAGCTTTGGAATTTTTCTGACGGAACTCGAACGAGAGATATATCCTATGCAGCTTCATGAGCAATTGTCGCCTGAGCAACTAAAAGTAGGTAGCATTGGCGTAATGTCGTTGTCTCGTTTCGTCTCCAAAATGTATCCATCGCAGAATAGCTTGTTCTCGACGATTCGGCTATTGGAGACATGGAGCATAGAGGCAAATATTTTACCGGACCATCCTTCCCTATTAAACTTTTGCGTGTCTGATGGAGAAACGGTGATAACGTAGGTGCTCTTCGCCTCAATACCCCCTTCCCGGTGTGATTTGATGAATGCTATACCGCTTGCCAGGACGCGACATGTACTTGGTGATGGCATCGCTGCGTCTCTATATCTGTCCTCTGGAAGCAAATGGGAAGAGGATTTGGGCAACCCCGGTATGTTGGTTTTAAATGCTTCCTGATCTCTCTAGGTGGCCCAAAAACACTGACTTCTCGTGTGCAGGTGCGTATCGTATGATCCACGGAGACAGGAGAGAACATGTTGTTATCGTTGCTTCTGAACGGCTTACAAACTCCCCGGAAGATTGGTTTCCAGTGCCTCCAAATCATGCGGTAATCATATCTCCTACGATGAATGTGACTATTGAACCGATCAAAAGCAGCTACAGTTCTATCCCAGAACCGGGGAAGGCAGTAGCACTCTGGGAAGAGATTTCCCGTTCTGATCAAGTTGCGGATAACTCTATTTCGGCAGTTCCCCGTGTCCATGTTCGCCATCGTCGATCAAGTCAACCTGGATCAGTTACGCGTTCTCTATCCGCCCTTTAAAGAAAACAAATCAATGAGATACCGTCAGTTCATTGCACTCTGTTTTGGGCTGTAGTGTATATCGTCCACTTCGGTATTTCTCGAAGTCCGTTCCGGTAGATTGGGGAGTCAACCAAGGTCTTCTAGGATCCGTGGAGATTTCGATCCTGTCTTTTGCCTTTTGAAGAAGCGACTACGGAGGATTCATTCAGAAGATCGCGAACAATAAACGTCTACATGCAACGCAGCACGGGTTTCAAACTTTCAAATAGTATTTTTCACTATTTTACTATCCTAAGTATCTATAGATGACAGTTTGTATCCATGGACCATTTACTCTCTCTCTCTCTCTCTCTCAACATCTGCGGAAAAGCATCTCCGAGGAAATGAAGAAACGCCCTCCGGTGAAAAGTATTCCAGCCACTTGACACGTTCTCCATATTGGTCAGTCAATCGTCGTCGTCACAAAGGGAGTCAACACTCAGTTATATTGTCGAAGACGACAGAGCCCTCAAATTTGTTCGTTTGGGATGGAGAGAAAGTTACAGTGATGGATAACGAATTCAGCAGGGTGCAGAACCTCCTTGTATATAACGAAAAGCTGCTATGCGTAGCGGTTCATCAAAACCGAGAGGTTACCCGAACGACCGAACTCTTCGCCCACGACAATCAACTGGGGTTTACCAAAATGCCCGCTTAGGAAAATCTGATGGTGCGAATTTTCTTCAGTGCAAATCGCCGGACACGAAACATGAAATTTGGTGCGTAGGCCAAGTTGATTCTGTAAATGGTGTGCTAGCCCAAGGCAAGGTGCACTTTCGGAATGACAGATGGAGACCAGTGCGTCCGCCCTATAGTGTCTGGGAGGCGGCGAAAGTCGCATCTCGTAATGACAAAGTGTCCTTTACATTTGGAAAGTCCACAGACTTCTCCAAGGCACTAGATCTGACTGTAGACGATGTAGCACCCGTAACTCGGGACTTCGGTGGATTTCAAAGCACGTTTGTTGTTAAGTCGTACACCGGGGGCTTGAAAATGTTGACGATCAAACGGCTGAGAGGAAGTTTGGAAGTATTGACACCAGTCGACCTGTACAGCACATGAGAGAAGATTCGTGTAATAGATGAGACTGGGCCTCCGAAAGCATCCATCTTGAGGAATCGCACCCAACAGTGGAAATGCCGCGACTACCCAATAGAAACCCATTTTGTGCTCCAAGCAAATTTACGGATAACGATGAAGAAGACATGAAGAGCAAATGCATAAATGCTGTTCCGATCATTGCACACGACACGCTGCCCGTGTTGATGGTGAAAACGAATGAAGAAAATCGACGGGAATGGGTAGAATAGAGCGATAAGCCTTCTCAGCTGGGAGTGATCGTATTCGAAGAGTTTTCACAACGTACTGAGCGAAAAATCACTTCGAACAAACAATCAGCGGCCGCCATTTTCGGTCAGGTGGCGGGATCTATCGGGCTACTTGTGACTGCTGGCCGTCTACTGAAAATGTCCCTACGCTCCAAAAGACGGGAAAGCGAGAAAAGCAGTACAGGGAGTGGAGCGGATGTAGAAACGCAGACAAACCCATTGACAGACAAAGCTGATGAGGGCACAGGCAAGTCAGAGTAGTTGTGTATATATATGCGTGCTTTCTCCTGTATCCAATAAACAATATGTGTATCAATGAGGAGTATTACCATTCATGGCAGTTTATTGATTGCTTGCCGATGCGCATAACAAGTTGCTAACACATTTGACATGGTTGGAAACTGGTAATGCTGCTCCTTGGTCCACATATCACGTTCTTCGAACGATCACCCGAGCAAAAATCGACGGCAGGAAACGGTGGTAGTAGCGACGTGAGTAGTATCGGTGTTCCGATGATTGCACATGACGCGTTGCCCGTGGTGATGGTGATGACGAGCCGATGAAACCGACGGCGAAAGGGTGCAGGTGAGCGATACCCCCTTTCAGCTCGGGGATAATTGTATTCGAAGAGTTTTCACAACGTGCGGAACGAAAAATCACTTCCAACAAACAATCAGCAGCCGCCGTGCTGGCCGTCTACGGAAAATGGACTTAAACACTGTAATAGGGGGAAGAGCGAGGAAAGCAGTGCAGGCGATGCAGAAATGCAGACATATTCGTTGAGGGCAGAGGCAAGCGAGAATACCAGTAGTTGTGTATACATATGCCTGTCTTATCGTGTATCCAATAACCAAGATGTGTATTTACGGGAAGACCTACTGTTCATGGTTGCTTGTCGATACGCACTAGAAGCTGTTGGCATGCCCGAATACTGATACTACTGCTCCTTGGTCCACATTTCATCTTCTTTGAACGATCACCCGACGAAAAAAGCACACGGACGGGAATGGCGGTTGACGAATACACGTTTCCCTTTCGCCCCAACACAATAGACTGACGTCCACTGACATATCACACACACACACACACACATGTGACAGATATTAACTATAGGTCCGTCGATTTGACGGGGAAGCCATTACCCAAAATATCCAAAATCTCATGGGATTCTGCTCCTTGCTCCCCCCTTTCGGTTTCCATCTCGATCAATGCGGCAGATGCTTCGTAGGGTAGGAGTTCGGTACCATCAGTAGTCGAAGTGCCCGTCAGAATACGCTCTAGAGTCTGATAGTCCGCGTAGTGGACGCTGTCCTCTGAAATGTCACCAATAAAATTGTCGACAAGCTGTGCATGAAGAGGGTAAGCGGTGAAAAATGCCTCCATCCCGCTTATATACTGCGGCAGAATTTAAAAGTATGGATAGCGTTGAAACCCCTAGCATAAGACAACCAAGGCGTAGTAAAGCATACCGTATCAAAGTCTACCCCGTGACGAGCCCAATCAGCGCGTGTCATGTCGTGCATCTCTTGCAGGATACACGAAGTAGCGGGAACTCCTGCAACTTAGCCGAACAAGTCCCGCTTCAAGCAGTTCACTAGCATACCTGATCAAGCTAACCTTACCGGCACAACTTGTCATGACTCTCAACTTATCGAAATCTAGCAGTCCATCTCCATCGGTATCCAGTAGACGCCAAATTTTAGCCAATTGTCTTACAGCCGCGTTAGCAAGTCGCTTCCTGTCCCGCCTACGAGAATGTCGTTTTATGGAGAAACTGAATGGTGGGCCATTACCATGGGCTTTCAACATGTTTTCCTCCAAGGACGACGTCTTTGGCTTCGAAATTAGAGGTTGCTGAGACCTTTTTGCAGATGCTAGATCACCAAAGTACCAGATAGCAGAGTCTCTGTTCTTCGGTTGTCTCCTTTCCAACCTGCGCCGGGTTTGCTCCACTTCTCGTTTGGTGCGCTCTCTTCGTGCTGCCAAGGTGTCCTGATCTTTGTTGGCATTGTACTTTCTCCGGGACAACAGTTCATAGCCACTCCTACTTGGATGACCATTCTTGCTGGTGAGCTTACGAAAATAGTTCGATATCTCTTTTCGCCCAGCCAATTCAGTCTCATTAAAGTAAAGGTCCGTTACGGAAGCCTGAGATTTCTTGGAAGGGGACCTAACCGTATTGCCCTCCGTCGATCCTCGATTGCGTCCATTGGCAACCACTTTGTATGGACTAAGATAAGCTTGCTGTGGAATAGGAGGTGTTCGTATGTATTCCTGTTCTTTCTCCTCGTCTGTAATAGGAGGATTTGGGGACGTTAGTTCGCCTTGGATACTCTGACGGACATGAGCGAGGTTGGTCTCATGCCCCTTGAACGCACTATCAGTTCGCGATCCGGGGTATTGCGTACTGGACGACGCCGGACGTGGATAGGAGCTCCTGGTCTCGCTCAATCTGCGAACAATGGACTGAGCGAGCTTGGGATAGTCGCCCTGCTGCGGTTCTACACTTCTCGATGAGGTCGTTTTCTGCTGCTCTCTTTCGAATTTCGGCGGCACCACGGCCGCCATTCCACGGGAGTTCCAAGAGCGCCTTGACGGAGGTGGAGGTGGTTTCTGGGCACCAGTAGCGCTATATCTGGTGGAAGCCGTAGCATTCCCAGGACGACCCCTCCCTCCTGACGCCGTCTGAGGCGTCATTCGGTTCCCTCGCCCTCTTGATCCTGGCTGCATCGTTTGGGAATAATACACATAAAAGGACTAAAAATAGTGGATAAACCAAATTCGCCAGCGATAAGCATAGAACTGTTATTATTAAAACACAAGAGATCCCATCCCAACCGTCAAAACTTGTTGCGACCGACCGAACGACCAGGGATGTCTTCCTCGACTGTATTGATAAGACTCAATGAATAATTAATTTTTTATTTATTTTTTTTTTTTCTCCCTCTTTCTTTTTTTCTTGTTTAGAAGTGAAATAGGATGGAGCAACAGCAGTCTGGGGACGTCTTGGATGACCTCCAAGAGGCCATCCATGAGGCCCCTGAGGAGCATTTCGACGCTGTCGAGTGGGTGAATAAGGCCTTCCGTCAGATACAAGGGGATGCCAATAAGCGGCAGGAAGATGCGCAGCAGCAGGTATCGTCGCTGGTGGTGCGCATGCAGCTGCTTGCGCAGGAGCTGGATCAGGACATGGAGAGCATCATGGATAACATGGTGGAAACACTACCCACAGCGGCATCCTCATTGGACACCATTAACCTACGTCTGCAGTCCCTGCAAGGCAGATTCGAAGAGCTGTCGGATGCCTCCACCATGCTGTCCTCTCCTCAGGACGGCCACCACCATCAGCAGCAGCAGCAACAACAACAACATGATTACGCTCATGAGTTAAAGTGTTTGCATAATCTGAAACAACGAGTAATGGGGTCCAGAGATCTACTCCAACATGCTGTCACGTGGGAGCGCCACATCAGAGACATGGAGGATGTATTTGCCTCGGAAGATCTGCAGCGAATGGCAGCGTACTTGCAGGTTTTGACCAGTGCTACGAAGACCCTGGGCCCTTTGGTCGAGCATCTGCCATTGTCTCCCAATATGCGCAACAATAACATGACATCCGGTCAAGGCATTTTAGAATTTGCCCAGCAAAGATTTGAAGAGTCTATTGAGCCTGTATTGCACAATGCGCTTACATCGGAGGATGAAGAGGCACTCAAGAGCCTCGTGAAAGCGTTTATCCAGTTAAAGAGACTTCCAAATCTGATCCAACATATTGCCAAGAATCAGGGAGCCGTTGTTTCACGACAGCTGATGAACATCTTAGCCTCATCAAGCGATGGGTCCCTGAAAGAGAGGAATGTACAACTCACAAGCATGAGAAGCGGACTGAGCAAATCGGAGCGCGAGGAGTGGAATAAAGCAGGACTACCATCTGTAGACGAAATCATGCAATCGCTAGCAGCTGGTCAGGAGGGAGATGCACTTCACTTTTCGGAAGGACCACAGCTCTATGCATTGGAACCACTGGAGCTTGCTTGGCTTGGAAATTGTGGTCAATGGCTCGTCCCATCTCCTTTGAAAGCTGCCTGTTTCTTTCGACGCTTATTCATGGAATCTGGTGTTCTCAATGAAAATCACCACTATTACCCGTTGAGCGAACAACGTGTATTAGAAAGTAGTGGAGGAAATGCGAGCCTGCTGGCTATTTTGCTGACATTATACGAGTCTCTTGATCCAGACTTTGAAAGTGTTGTCAGTCAGCTTCCTCAGTGGGTGGAGACTCACTTGAAAGGCGGTGCTATTGTTCCCGTGAACGATTTATTGACTGACGACGCACTAGGCGGTTTTGAACGTACCTTATGGGACAGTTTAATATGTCACTCATCGTTCGAAAATGAAGTCCCTTCCGCCAAGACAGAGAAGATGCAAAAAATGCTGCAAGCTTCTGATCGAAGGCAGTCTTGCTTTGATGTTACTCCATTGAACCAAATCAGTACGCTCGCGTTTTCTCTAAGCGCCAGCGCCGTCCTGGGGTCATTATACTTGCTTCATGGGGATAAGGAGGGTTCGCAGGGAGATATACTACATGATGAAACGCTGCGTATGGTATCGACGGCTGCAGCACTGCCCATGACAATTCTCCATCGTATCTATGAGAGGGAATCTTATATTGCAGGCGAAATTGGAATGCTGCTACAAATTTTGGACCACGATGTGAAAGATGTATTGAAAGGAAGATTCAAGCCTGAGCGCATGGAGCGCACATTCGCCAAAGTACTAAGCCGGATTGGAACACTCAGCTCGCATTCTGGTGCAACTTCGGTTGAAAAAATATGTACGGGCATTGTTGACGAATATTGCGCAAGGCTTCAATCAGATGCACATGAGGTTGCCCACCAAGCGAATTTACACAACGCAAGCGTCCAGAGTGCTGGAACTTCGAATCACACTGGCAACGAAGAAAAAGATGACGACGATGACGATTGGCTGGGATCCTCGGATGAAGAGGACAGTGTTCCAGACATGAGGTCTCGAAAGAATACGGACGATGTAGAAGGGCAGGAAACGGAATCCACGTGGAATCGTGTTATTGAGCAATTGTTTTCCTACGTTGATGCCCACAGTAAAGTCTATTTACTGAGCCAAAACTTGTCGAGACAACTTCAGTTATACTGTCAAGAACTGCTAGAGCAAGATTCTTTTCAATTTAGAGTGACTCAGGAAACAGGTTTGCAATATCATGCTGTAAGGCACTTATTGCAAGAACTATTCAGGGCCAAGACTGATTCTGAAAAGCAAGTCTTGCTAGAGAAAACCAAAGACTTTACCATGTGCATCGGCCATGCAGTTTGGATCGAAGGGCATCCGGATGAATTTGCAGGCTTAAAATCACGAGTGCGGGACATCGCTATGTTTAGCAACGAATTACGTGTGTCTTCCGAGCTTCCGCCGACGTTTCGCAGCATATTGAATTCCCTATACGACGCGTATGTCGTTCCTGCTCAACAAATTTGCAAGCATGCCGTAGCTCCATCGAAGACGGTCATGGAATCCTCAAGTGTACAGCCTAGTGACTATGTCGTCCATTTAGGGGAGTACTTTATGAATGCCGTTCAAACACTTGAACCATCAGCACTAGCTCGAAAAATTCGGCTCGCTGAGTTTTCACCACAGGACCTTATGCAACTTGGATGCGACGCTCTTCTTCAGGCATGGACGAACAACCTAATGCTAGGAAGGGGAAATGAATCAATATTGCACGAACTCGTAGTGAAATCCAGAAGCGCTGCTTCTATTGAGCGAAACGCGTATAGCGACTTGGAGCGATTAGATCCGAACAGCGACAACAATAACTCCTCCCTCTGTGCTGCATTCTCCCGATTTCTCATTGCTGCCATGGCCCGAGGCATCACAGCGTGTTTGTTGAAGTGTCTGATGGATACAACTTGGAACTCGGCATTCAAGGCAAAACAATTAAAGAGCGATTTAGGTAAGTTGTTTCACCGGGGATCGGAGGAATCAAAACTGTGAATATTTATATGGTTGGTTTGCAGAGTACTTCATCAATATTTTATCTACTCTACGAGTAGAACCAGATGAGCTGCTGCATGAAGCGATTTCCTTTCTAGGCGGTGAAACTTCTTGTAGCGAAGATAGGCCCCCTTCGACACTACGGGCACAACTGGAGCGCGTTTGCTCGCAAGCCGTGGCAGCTAGAGATGGTGATGGCGAGTCAAACAAGAGCTTTGGGGAACTCAAACGTATCTGTAAAGATATTCTTCACCTCTCTTTGCGGCAGCTCAGCTGATCATGTAGTCGTTGCGGTCCCCTTAGACAATGCAAGCGTTAATTCCTTTTGTCCAGTTGTGTAAGCTACTTGTAGTTAGTTGTTCACAGCGTCCTCGTTTCTAGAAGAAACCCAAATTAAGATGGACGATTAATAGGCCATGAAAACCAGTCGTTCAGACGGAAAACTATCCATCGAAAGTGGTGTATAGTACCCTTTCCATCTTCGCCTTTTCATCTACATTGGGTTTCACAGACTCTTCTCTTTGCGGTGATTTCTCTTCTGTTATCTAGAGTTCGGCCGTAATGTAATAAAATCTTTCTCTCTTGTTTTATCGCGTTGCCGCTATACACAGTGCTACGAAATTTTGCCAAATAGTACGTTAATACCGCATTACATACGTCGTATGTTAATAAGAGTAGATAGAGCGAGCAGAACGGTTAACGGGTATGCGCATTGCGCAATCCCGTCCGCGCAAAGACACGGATCCGTGTCATATCTACTGCCATTCCGTATCCTAAATTTCTCACCAATATTTCCTGATGCACTCCTTGATTTTTCGCATCTTCGAACGTAAAAGTTTACCTTGACGAGGATGGGATAGATGGCCCGTTCTCTTACGCTCTAGAGCCCCCACCAGCTCCTCGAAGCTTATTTTTCCATCGCCATTATCGTCAAATAATGTTAGAAGCACATGTATCTGTGCTAGGCTGAGGTCGCTTTCTCCACCATCTAGACTCCCCGTGCTCTCTTTTGCCGCCATCGCGGCACTAAAAGCGCGTTGCAAGGTTTTCTCACCAGCCGCATCTTTCCCTCTAACGTTGAGGAGAAGCTGTAGGGAGGTATAAAGTAGGTCGGCCCTTTCCATTAGCCGACTGTATCCTCGCACTTGATCAAACGTGATCTTACTTTCATTAAAGCGGGATGACAGTCTTTGCATTCTTTCTTCGAATACCATACGCGATTCTGCCGTGGAGTAATTGGTGGCAAAACGAGCAAACTCTTTAGGCGTTAAATAGCCTTTGTTAAGAGTGTCGTAGCTCTTGAATTCCTCCCATAGAATCGCATCTTTAACCTGAGCAATGAGATTACAGAATGTATTGGGAGATATTTTGCCGTCATCCTCCGCAAAGAACAATGTCCACCTATTTATTACTGCACCAATGGAGTTCTCCGCGGAAACAACTTGTTGTCCAAACGGCGTGTTGTTTCTAATGGTACTGAGTAGCAATTGAAACTCGTGCTGATCAAGCTTTCCGTCTCCACTCGTGTCAAGCACTTTAAATAGCGTAAGTGCTCGACTTGTCTTAACTGTAGGCACACCGGAGATATCACTGACCAAAGAGTTCGCAACAGGTGACAAGAAAATACTTACTTGACAAAACGCTGAGTAAGAGAATGAATTCACTGTAGCTAATCAAGCCATCCAGATCCTGATCTAATAAGTCAGTTAATTCGTGATTAGCTTTTTCTCGAACGTAAATCAGATCCGCCGTTGGACCAAAGACTGCCTTGAGATGCTTCTGGAATTCTCCATTGGGAATGCCCAATTCCGAGAGGCACGTCACGTGCGCTGATAGGTCAACGGCAGCTCGTCCATTCGGAGTCGATTCCTTTTGACTTTGCTCAGCCATGAGCCGCAGTTCTCGGGCTTCCTGGAAGGCTTCCTCATCTTTGTCTTCCCAAATGCGTCGTAGCAGTTGCTTGTAGTGATCCTTCGTTCGCTGCAATAAAACCAATATCACAATGTTGGTACTTAAGGTGGGAACGCCAATTCTGGTGTCGCTCCTGAAGAGCCTCGTCTTTTACTTACTCGGGAAGCCCGTTGTTTAATCGCGTTGAACTGGAAGTGAATGTTGTTACTTCCGGTAGAGTGAACTCTGGACGCCGCTGGTACGTGAGGATTATAGGGAATGATGGCTCGAAGAACATCCTGAGGGACCATGAAACTTTGCTTAGTTTTCTCATTATGCACCGATGCAAAATATTCGAATACTTTAGCAGGAGCTGAATGAAATCGGATTCGATTCTCATATTCCCCAAACACGTCCTCTTTCTCTTTGGCCGTCCATCTCCACGGGAACACGGAGCTGGGTGATGATGCCGATTCGGAACCGCCTGGTGCATCATTATCTAGTGCAACGGAAGATCCTTGTATCCATGTTATCACGGGAGGAAGTAAGAGCGGTACCCAGTTCCTTCCGATTCCTCCTTCTCCTATGCTGAAGCTGAACCCTCGGAAGATGGCGAACCGAAACCACATGATGGAAACACTTATGTTTCTCTGCGTGTATATATCATTCGAAAAAAAGTGCTGTATAATGCTTTAATGGATCATTGTGTCCTCGAAAAAGAGACCCCGGAGATTAGAATACGCCTGAATTGAACCACATCGGCATGTATACTCGGACAAACACCTCTTGACAAGCACCATTGACATGTATTCGGTCTATATGACCCCTCTTTCGACATGCCAAAGGAGTATCATGGAGTATTTCGCCCCGCAAAAAAATCCTCATCTAAACGCTTTGTGTAGTTTTGCATAATAAAACTCGTTGTGCGGGGCCACAATGGGACATTCTCGTGCCCATTGAGTGTAGTTCGTCGGTATTGTCAGTTCCAAATCCTCTTAAACTGTGAGATCAGAAACTCCGCATTGTGTTATCGGGGGTTTCTTCGTTTAAGATGTCGTCGCCCACCAACATTGAGGCAATTCTTCCCGAAATGTTCTCCAAAGCCTCGGGAACTGTAACTGAGATCGAACTCGAGAATTCCCGCAGGGTCGACAGTATTGACGTTCCGACGCGTGATGCTCTGCTTTCTGAATGGAAAGAAGGTGCTGCGGCCGCTGAAGCCGTATTGCCCCTCATTGGGGAATTGTACCGGCGGAACATTGTGGTCAACGTCTGCGGACGTCCCACCGCAAACCTCGGAATTGCAGAGCTCCAGAGATTACATGCGTTTGCGGCCAACCACTTTGACCGCAATATCAGCTTGGACACTACATGGCAGATTCTTCGAGCCGTCCACGAGATCTCAATGCAACCATTTCGTGTTGACGCTGGACTCTTGGTGACGAAATTAAAAGACATCTTTGGGGATGAAAGTAGGAGCTGTGAAGATAAACATAGTGCTTTGGTGAAACGCATGCAGCAAGAAATTGCAGACATTGAGAAAACTATTTCGAGACCAAATCCGATGCAAGAAGCTCGCGACGTCGTACTCTACGGTTTCGGTCGCATTGGTCGTCTCCTCGCCCGCATCTTAATCGATAAGACCGGTGCCGGAGTCAAACTACTACTACGAGCTATTGTAGTACGCAAAAAGAAAGGAGACGAGCTTTTAAAGCGAGCAACACTGCTTGCGCATGATTCCGTGCACGGGAGTTTCCGAGGGACTATCTCCGTCGACAAGAAGCGCAATCTGATAATTGCGAATGGCAATGCCATCCACTTAATCCATTCTGACTCCCCGGAAAATGTAGACTACACCTCATACGGCATCAATGTAGGTCGCTGCACCTTGTCTTTTTAAACTAATCCCGCAGCGCTTGTTTAAGGTGTCCCTTAATGTCTTCCCCAGGATGCAATCGTGGTTGACAATACGGGTGTATATCGAGACAAGAAGAACCTTGAACGACATCTGAAGGCTAATGGCGTAAGCAAGGTAGTCCTTACGGCTCCGGTCAAGGGTAGTGACGTGCCGACTGTCGTAGCGGGAGTGAACGAAGATAGGATCGTTCCAGAACATTCGGTTTACAGCGCAGCAAGCTGTACTACAAACGCCATCGTTCCCGTTCTTAAGGTGATGAATGACGCGTTTGGTATCCAGGTAAGACAGGAGAGGGTCCCAGATTGTGATCTGACCCGCATTAATGTTCATGCATCAACAGTCTGGTCACGTTGAAACTGTCCACTCTTATACGAACGACCAAAACCTTGTAAGCTCAACAGCTGGTCAGCGATAGAATGCGCGATGTGTGTCCATCCTATAGACCTTTTGATTATACAGTTGGACAATTATCACGATAAGTCTCGTAGGGGGCGCAGTGCACCGCTAAATATGGTAATCACAGAGACTGGAGCAGCCTCTGCTGTGGCTAAGGCTATCCCTCAGTTGGAGCACAAGCTTACTGGAAATGCCATAAGAGTCCCCACAGCAGATGTATCGATGGCGCTTCTGTTTCTAAGGTTGCAAAAGCCAGTGTCCAGAGAGGAGGCAAATCGTCTTCTGTTTGCAGAGTCCACATGGGGCCGACTTCATCGCCAGCTGGAATACTCCCACGAGCAGGTAAGACGTCTCCCCACCACCTCAAACGTCGAGCTTTTATTGCAGCTCTAGTTAATGATCAAGGCAGGATGGAGTGTCGTCAGACTTTGTAGGCGAGAGCCACACAGCAATCGTTGATAGCCATGCCACCATTGCGAACGGGGAATCCGTCAACATCTACGTTTGGTATGTAAAGAGTTTGTGTCGTATTGTTAGATAGAAGAAGACCTCCGTTGGATGCAGGTACGACAACGAGTTCGGTTACTCTTGCCAAGTAGTAAGTACCGTTTCGAACTGCAAGAGCACGAAACCTATACGTGTGTAGCTTTCGATACAGGTGAGGCTGGTACAAACTATTGCCGGAATAGTTTTCCCGGATTATCCAGCAAAAGCCATAGACTCAGTAACTAAAGAAATAGTCATCGAGTAAGAAATACGTATGCTACCTTTCTTGTTGTTTCCCGTGGATATCCTCCTAGATGAAGCACTTGAAGAATTCGACAAGAGCTCCCTTTTAGTGGCTCTTCTTATGTACGACGAGTAGTGGATGTCTTTTGTGGCTTTGCTCCTCTCTTTGTTGCTCTCTTTGCGTATTGAGTTAATGGATTGCTGCTTGAAGGGCGGGAGCGAGAACCTAGAACAGATCTTTTGCTTTCTGAGGCCATGCCACTTTCCATACGACCCTCATTTGCTTGTGCTTTGGATTCACCAGGAGCATTCTTGCATTCAACATCAGCATTAGATAACGGGTTTGCGTTTACGAAACCGGCTGTCGTCCCACTATCTTCGGCCTTGTCAAGGAAATCTCCTGCACGTAGTGTCTTTTTCTTCTTGAGAAGATACTTCCTGTAAGAGTCTCGACAGAGCCGTGAAGCCACTTGCTCACAGCAGAAACGCTTGCAACTGAGATTCCAATGCCCCACCCGCTCCTTCATGTTGCTACTGAAAGCAGCCAAGAAGGCGATTCCTTGAACTATAGCCACCGCGCAGTTTGTAAAAATGATGGCCGCAGCTGTTCCATCCTCGACTTGCTGATTAGTTAGAATTGTGTCCAGACGAGTTTCCTGCGTAGATGAAACAGTTATCATCGCCAGTACTGAAAGCGCTTGTATGCCAAGTCCAAGAGCCTCTAGCGCCTCCATTAATCCCGATTTGTATGGTTTAACCGCCAGGTGCAAGACTAGCGAAAGAACCAGGAGATAAAAAAAGCATGTTGCTTGCAGTAAAGGTTCGTGAATCAAGGTTACCAAAACTACAGCGGAGAATCTGCGCAGTAAGACAAAAAATTCCCAAAGGAAGCGTCCATGAGTGAGTTTGCATCCTTCATAAAGGAAACCCCATGCCACCCGAAGCTTTGGAGATGTCAAGCTAAACCGATGTCTCCAAATGGCACGAAGTGAAATAAACGGAAGAACAATTGCGTACAATAGCAGGCCGATCGTTGCCAGCGTGACTGCTCCTGCATATTCACTGTGGCTCGTGGTAAGGGAGAAGTCCTGATTTAAGTGTCTTCTTCCGTTAATTAAGTGTGGATAGGTGTCCCACACACTTATCAGCCCCATCAATATCGGAAAGTAAACCAGGTAAAGGATAACGGAGACTGAACCTTTGATTTCCCGTACTACCTCCTGCCACAACCGTAACTGCTTAACGACAGGTTTTACAACCGGGTGATGGCCACTGTTCGCATCACGAACAGCTGACCGAATCTTCTTTTGGTATTTTAGTGAGCATGGAAACAACACACTGCAAACATTAGTCGAGGAATAGTCCGACCGAAACAGATACATCAGCCAACCCACGAGAAGACAGAGCACAATTGTAACGAGAGGCATCAGAAAGTAAGCATATGTTCTTTCAAACAAGTCAAATCTCGTCAAACAGCGAATTGGTTGAAAATCAAAGCTGAAGCCACTGACAATATGCCCTAATGATAAAGAAGTACGGACGGAAGGAGCTTGATTAATCATCAGAGTTCCGAGGAGTCCGGTGATCTGTGCCCAGCTGATGAAAATCCTAAAAATCCCAGCAGCTTTGCTGTCTGCGAACTCTTTTGTGCGCATAACCATAAGGGCTAAAAAGACGAACAGAAAACTGCAGAAGGCTGCAAAATAGGTCAAACCCAGATTACATTTCACGCACACTACCCCTTGGGCTTCATAGGTGTCCTTGCATGTGGCGCATAATATGCCTTCGTGGCCGTTTTGGCACACAACTGAGTTGTTAGAGATTTTACAGGCCTCAGGATTTGGGCATTCGTGGAACCTTGTGTCCTGGTTTACTTCTGATGCATCATAGCGAGGATTCCACCAATATCCCGGATAGAATCGAATTATTCCTTCTGTACATGTCGCGCCTTCAGTGGGACATCCCATGCACTCTGTGGCTCCTCCCACAGAAAATGTTCCAGAGGGACACTGTCGGCACATTGAATTGGGTTCCGGATTATAGAAGCCGGCAGCGCATGGTCTACATACTCCAACGTTTCTCTCTTCCCAATATCCTGGTTTACACACACATGTCTTTCCTTCGCTATCGCGCTGCTGGTATACGCCTGCGCAATGAGCACTCGTCACAAAATAATTTAGGGGCGAATTCTTGACCGGGTGTCCAAACACCTCCACATGAATGCGGGTGTTACCGAAGTCCTCTGCGTCTAACCATTGGAATGCGAACGCGCCTTCGTCGTAGTTGAGGGAGTTGATCAGTTTCGTCTCAGCTCCATTTTGCATCCACACCTTCAAAAACGAGAATCCATCTATTCCGGCCTGACTCAGAGAGCTTTCTGATATGTTGTTTCCAATCGAATCTTTCAGTATGATACCTACGGGTAACTTTTCATTAATAGGGAACACAACATGCTGCTTGTTGATTACTCGAGTCTGAGTAGCGCTGGGAATACCGGCTACAGCTGAAACGGCAACCATAATGTTTCTCGGTTCATCGTCTATGCCAATTGTGCGAGCAGTGATTCTAATCTTCCCAGAATAATCACCGGGAATGGGAAAGTTCTGAGTGTTGTAGGATGTGACAGCTGTCGCTCCTGTTGGAATAGAGGGCCGCAATTCCGTCGGCATCTGTGGGAGATTAACAAAAGCAGGCAGTTCGCTTGCGTTCTGACCAACTTGGATTTGATTGTCTGTGTCTAAATTAATCAGCGTGAACGGCATATTTGTAAAACTCTGCATAACAAACAGTAGTGTGTTGTACTAGTCACGAAGCAATACTCTTCGATTTTCTTACCCTCGTGCTTTTTGCGGCAATAGTTGTTTCCAATACTGCAGGGCATATTTGTACCGAACTAATATCGAGGTTGATAGGAATAGTTATATCCCTTTGCTCAGGATCTGGGTGATCAACAACGAACTCTACGCTGGCTTGGTATTCTCCCTTTGCGAGCGCCCACGTCTGCAAATCCAAAACGATTGTGGCAAACTGCCCTGCTCCTACGCTCTTGAGTTCTGCTCTGGTGGCCGATACCAAATTTTGGATATTGGAATCGTCTACCACTTCACCTGAGTACCAATGAAGTGTAGATTGGGCAGGGTTGATGGTAGTCAGTGTCTCGATCTCTCCATCGGCGACGACTTCCACAGATGGAGACACGGGATGGTTTCCTTTGTTGAAAAGGACGATGGCGACAGTTGCATTTGCACCTGGTGAAACAACTTGGTTGACCACCTTCGGAAACACTTGTAGCTCTGCCACTGCTCTGTCCAAAGTAATATTGACAACGCCTTGTAGGGCAACAGAACCCGGTGAGATAAAAGCCACTTTTGCCCTGTATGTACCGCCAGGTAAAGTAGAAGCATCAATGACTAGCTTTGCTGTTGTTCCCATTTTGGTCACGTTAATCCAGGATTGCTCCCCGATCACAGTCAAATCGTCCACTTGTTGCACCACCCCGTTCGATTCCAACTGGACATCGTATTCCTTGGTCTGGGGACCACTGCCTTCTATGGAAGTATGTATTTCTGAGCCTGAGGCCCCAATTCCATTCACAATGGTGTCGTGGGCCACTTCTTCATCTGCCGTGAGATCCCGAAACAGCTCAACATGATTCTCATTTAGTTCTCGTCGCTTCTGGCCCAGGTCGAGTGTACCAGATAGAGCATATGGGCCAATGGGCGTGACTTTGGTGTTTCTCGTGGCCTTTGCTTGCTGTGGAATTAGGGTATCCAGATGAAAACCTGAAGTGGCTCCTATAGCAGCGTCGAGGGATCGGGATCCCTCTATGGCTTCCCCCACAGAGAAACAACAAAAAGCATAGATGAACCCCAAAGCAAGGGTTCCTGCAGAGAAGAGGTTCAACATGGCCCCACTACCGCCGTTGTATGGAAGGCCTCCTCACCTGCCGCAGAAACAGGTAGTGCGGTTTACTTCACCTAACGTTGTGAAAACAATGTGGGACCTCTTTAAGCAGTATAAATGCGCTGAATAACTTGTATCCCGTTGCAAAGAAAAGAAAATGTTTCTTTTCCCGCCTTTACCTTTCCTTTCAGGCTCAAACTTGAGCCTTGCCGGTATTTCATAGAGTCGCTAGGACGACGAAGGATGAGCAAGACATGAGTTTTGACGAAGCTACACGGTCTGAACCCAGTAAACAAGGGATAAACCTGTTTGTGACCCGTATGTGTCTGGGGTCGAGGCCTGCCGGCACCAGGAAGCCCGAGGACGCCGTGCCTGTAACGGTAAAACCGAAGAATCAGAAGGAATTCCATGTTAACTTCTCCGCTTCTGCCGCGCCCGTTGTCCTGGCTAGTATGTATCCTGTGAGTGGGTTTGGCACTGTCGCATCGACATGAACTGTGCTTGGTGGGCGTTTTACTACCAGGTCCATGACTGGCCTCGCTTCTCCTTCGTTTCGCGGGTCTACGAGCATCTCGCTCCACTGACAGCTGTTCGGTGCAGCGGAGCAACTGCAGAATGCTGCGCAAGTGGTTGCATTTAGTAATGCCCAATACGGTGTATGAAGGGAGGCGTAGCCTCGGCTAACGGGTACTTACTATAGTTGAAGTTGAATACACACTCTCTGGGCCACTCTGGCAGTTGACTCGTGCGGATGCAGTTCCCCAGTTCCACTGCTATCTTGTCATGACGGCGGATTCTTTGCGTGGCATCCCCTCCCCTTCTTTGACGCACACCAGTGCATGCTGCACCGTGCATGCAGCAGCTCGTTGATTGGTCCTCCACAGCATTCACCGGACGGCCCCATATACGAGAGGGCACGGACTGAATGGTTCCACCTTAAGAACCTCCCAATGGTGAGGAGCGCAGAGATTAGGTTCATACGCAGGGCTTCAAACTCGGCTGCCGACCGCTTAACTAAGACCGCGTCAAACAACCCAGTGGGTAATGGTTCGTCTTGCTTAGACTGGCAGCCTAGAGCTACGCACACGGTAGACGATGTCGAGAAGTTTATCGACTTCAGGCTCCACGACAAGCGGATCCTCGTCCACTGGAAGGGCTACCCAGAGACAGCACGGACGTGGGAACCGATTTCGTGGCTTCAGAAGGACCTGGGTAGCCGCACCTTCTTCGATCTCGAGCAGGAGATGTACTTCAATCTGGGCTTTGTTGACGAAACTGAGGTGGACGGAACTCCTGGGGAGCTGCCTCCCGCGTCAGGCGGCGGGGTGTCATTGGTCACAACTGTTGCGTCGGGAACAACACTTAATCCTGCTTGCGCTGCTGCAACCGGTCTTGGCGTCGGCGTCGCTGTGGTAGGCTCAGGGTCTTCTCCTGCCAGACTGAGCCTTGACGGTACACCTGACATTGTGGGCGCAGGCATGGCTCCTCCTCCGATGCCTCCTGAGCAAAACCAGTGTTGTGTTCCCTCACGGCGCATGTCAGCAAGGCTGCAGGAACAGCGGGCCCGTCGCTGCTTAACACGGGCGCATACCGCTCCTCGTTAAGAGGATGCGGTCAACTTCCCGGC